>CM076570.1:468831703-469132233 GCA_034641835.2 Pinus albicaulis | reverse complement strand
GGAAACCTAGAGACAGGAGGAATTGACTCAGGTTTAGGGATCTCATGTGGCACGACACCTTTATTCTTACCAGCAATGAATGACATTGGAATGGGTTTGCTGGCCTTTTTGACATTCAATCCTTCAAATTTTTCTGACAGTTTATAAACAGACTGTCTGGTGGCTATAGACTGGTCTATGACACAATTTTCAATTTCATCAAATTTAATAGAATAATTTTCTGAAATACTCCTAACTACTTGAAGATCACACTGTACAGAATTTAAGACTCTATGTACATCATTCACAGAGACTTGAACTGAATCAATCTGGTCCTTAACCAGGGAAATTTTTGCAACATTCTTCTCCAACCCTGTGAGTGCAGTATTGGTCCAATTTATCTGCTCACTCACCTTCTGAACTCTTCCTTCAGAACCCATCAAAGATTTATCATGTTGAACCAGAGGGCTAGCATGAGCTGTGTTAGATCCTTCTCCTAACACAATACTTCTGAAAGGAGGATATGTAGTGGAGGTCTCGATCTTACTGCCATCAGTTGCAGTCCATGAATGTGAGGAAGATGTAGTAGTATCAGCCATTAATACTACATCATTCTCCATCCTTTTCTTCCAGGCATAAAATGATATCCATACCTACTTATCTTCCATATATTCCTTCCACTCTGCTGCAAGCTTCATCTTTTCTTCCTTTGGATAGGCAGCTGCAAAGGCATCAGCTTGGGGATGTGTAAACAAATCCCAATTGATCGTTTGTTTCATCCATTCTGCAGGGATTCCAGATCTAGGACATCCATCCATGAGAGTGTAGAACTTATGGATCTCTGGTACAGAGGGCTTTTTACAACCTGGGGGCAGATCTCTATATCTGCACTCTGGTATCAACTTATTGGCTTGTTCTATATAACCCAACCCATATCTAGGACTCTTGGGTGGTCTCTGGTTTATCAACAACTCAGTCAATCTGGGATCTTCTTCTTCAAGGGAAGGAAGAAGATGCATAATCAAAACACGTGGGTGCTCATCCTCATGAGGAAAAGGAATGTCAGAGCACTTAGGGTTCGGACAAGGATTGACAGAGGTACTTGGAGGTGCTTCACCAGTCCTGGGATTATGATTTCTATGCAAAACAGCATAGGCCAAATTCTGTAAGTTGACACTTTGTTGACACTGAGGACATTCAACTTTAACCGGCTGGAAATTTACAAACTGTGCAAATTCAAAAAGGGCTACATGAAGACAATTTGAAACAACAGAACTACAACCCGTATCTGTACAATCGGGTGAAATGTAACGAGGCGACTTTTTACATTCAGCTTCAATTCTTCTGCGATCTATGGTAGATCTTCTGGGGAAATACAAAGTAGCAGAAGACTGATCTTCAGTAATGTTGGCAGTGGTTATTTTCTGGACAGACAGAGGTCTGGGGTTTGGGACAGTCCAATGCTGGGAAAATTGCAGATCCTCCCACTTGATAGCTTGATGCTCTATCTTATGATTTTTAGGATCGGTGAGGACAACCACACTGGTTTTAGACTCTCTGTTGGGTGCATGGAGTACAACAGGAAACATTGTGGATGTGTGGCGAAAACAGCCACGAAACTGAACCGCGATATTCCTTCTTTTTCTTCTCATGTCAAATCCTGAGGTTTGGATTTGAAGCTGTAGAATATCGGCCAATGTTTCATCAAAGACAGACACTGAGAAATTTGGGTAACAGTCAAACCAGACTGGCCCATTAGATAGTGGAGCCACTATCCCTCCAATTAATGAATCAGTGTATTTATTATGTGTTAAGTCACGGACCGTGGCCAACACATAAGCATCGACTCCAGGATGCACCAAAGCATGAATGCCAACTCTTAAACAACCTAAATGTAAAAACTGAGTTCCCAACTTCTTGGCTTCGGCTTGAAGTTCTTTGGGATTCAAAATAGGGATCAACTGGACACGATCACTATTTTCCTCGATACTTGACACAGTCTCTTTAATAGTTATTCTAGTGGCAGCCTTTAGGTGCCAGACTCCTAAATCATTATATAATTCAGAGGGTTTAATGTTTGGGAGTACCCATCTCGCTTGGGGCTCAACCTCTTCATACAGGTGATCAGACTCATTGATCACACGACTACTACTAGACGCAAATAAATCTCTGAGCGGATTTTTCTCTGCTCGATCTTGTTCTTCGAGCTCTCTGAAAGATACAGACTTAGACATTGAAGAATCCATTTCTTAGATAAGAGAGAGAAAGAAAGACTTTTAAGTGTTACTCAAGATCCTGAACCAGGCGACAGCGTCGACTTATTGGCTCTGATACCAGTTTCTTGCAGAGGCTTCTCAAAAGCTTGCTTGTGGTCGTAAACCAACCGACTTGGCCTTGTTAAGTGTCTCTGAACACAGCTCTATGTGAACCCAAGTGTAAACCCGGACGAACCTACTGAACCCTCACGCTCTTGCGGCCTACCACACGGCTTCCTCGCCTTCAAACGGCCTTAGCGATCCGTAGTTCTTCGCGAACTCCAGCGAATCTGGTGAACTTTCGAGCTATGCAAGTATCTTAACAGCAATATTAAAGCACACAGAGTAATAACACTTAATGCGGAAATTCAAATGAAAAACTCTTCTCTCTTTATTATCAGAATGCTTCACAATCAGATTACAATATGGATTCAGTCTCTGTATCAGAGATGGACTGTTTCGGCATTTACTGGACTTTGATACTCACGAATGAGCGATCTTTACCAGAGGCTTCCTGGCCATGTTTTTTTTTTTTTTTTTTTTCAAAATTTATTTGTTTATTCATTTATTTATTAAAATTTAATATATATTCTTTTTAAATTTAATTTGCTATTTTAATATTAACTTTTTTTTTAATTTAATAAAATCTAATATACATATTTTTAATTTAAGTTCATATATATATATATATATATATATATATATATATATATATATATATATATATATTATTTTTTTTATAATTTAAATTTAATTTATTTTTTAAAATTTATTTGTTTTTTTAATATATATTTTTTTAAATTTAATATTTTTATTGTATTTTATTTTTTATTTTTTATTTTTTAAATATATTTCTTTAAATTTAATTTTTTATTTTAAAATTTATTTTATTTTATTTTTATTTTTTTAACATTTTCTTTTTCTTTTTTAAATTTAATTTCTATATTTGATTTTTTATAATTTCTTTCTTTTTTTAAACCTTTTTTCCTTTAATTTAATATTTTTATTTTGTTTTTATTTTTATTTTTTTAATTCTATATATTTTGAAATTTTAATCTTTAATTTTTATTTTTTATTTTTTTCTCTCTTAAGTTTTAGGTTTTTTTAAATGTTTGAATTAATTTTAATTAATTAATTAATTTATTTATTTTTTAATTCCTATATATTTTTAAATTTTAAGCTTTAAAATATTTTTATTTTTTAAATTTATTTTTTTCTTAAATTTTAGGTTTTTTTTAATGTTTGAATTTTAAAAATTAAAAAATGTTATTTCTATTTTTAAAAATGTCAAAAATATGACATTTTTCTTTTTTGTTATTCCAGCATCAACTGGTTTTGTTTTGAGGGTGTTTTTTCAATCATTTTTTCAAGAAACAATTTTGTTTTTAGCATAATTTTATAAAATGTTGAAATTTGACCTTCAAAAAAACCCAAGTGTGTTCTGGAATACATTTTTTTTGTTTTTGGGGTGTTTTTTCATGTTTTTTGAGTCTTTTTGGGCTAGAGTTCCCGTTTTGAAGTCGGGTTACCTATTTCATCGATAACAATGTTTATTATGTTCTTGCTTTAAAATGTAATTTTTTGAGTGTTGGGCAGCTCATAAACAAAGGTTACAAAGTATTGTTTAAGAATGATGTGTGCACAATAATGGATATACCTCCAAGCAAGAAGATTATTGCTGAAATACAAATGACCAACAATAGAATGTTCCCACTCAAGCTCAACACTGACTTGAAGGGAAAAGGAAAGAGTGTAGTAGATGTAACACAAGAAGTCTTTCAGAAGGAAGTGAAAGATGAGAACTGGTTATAGCACTTGAGATTTGGACATCTCAATTTCGGAGAATTAAATTTGTTGCACAGAAAATGAATGGTAAGAGGTCTACCATTGATTGAGAAACCGGATAGCCTATGCGAAGGTTGTATCTTGGGAAAACAACACAGAGAAAATTTCCCATCAGGGAAAAGCATAAGGGCGAAAGCACCCTTAGAGATTATTCATTCAGATTTATGTGGGCCAATGCAAACAACATAAGTTTCAAGCAGCAATTACATGCTGACCTTCATAGATGATTTCACAAGGAAAGTGTGGGTTTATTTTCTGAAATATGAAAGTGAAGTCTTTGAGAAATTTTTCCACTTTAAAGCTCTAGTAGAGAAACAGAGTTGACAACATATCAAAGTTCTTAGAACTGATAGAGGAGGTGAATATATCTCAAAAGAATTTATTCGTTTCTACAGAGAGAACAACATACACAAACAGTTTACTACAAGGTATACACCGCAACAAAATGGAGTTGCTGAACGGAAGAATCGAACCATAATGGAAATGGTGAGAAGTATGGTGAAGGAAAAACACTTACCAAATGAGTATTGGGCAGAAGCAGCAAATTGTGTTGTGGATATTTTAAATAGATGCCCAACAAAAGCTATAATGAACAGAGTTCCAGAAGAAGCGTGGAGTGGCAGAAAACAGGGAGTCACCAACATGAGAGTTTTTGGATGTGTGGCATATGCACACATTCCAGATAAGTTGAGGAAGAAGTTGGATATTAAGGGGGAGAAGTGCATATTCTTTGGATATTGTGAAGATTCCAAAGGATATAGATTGTATAACCCATCCTCAAAGAAGTTTGTGATAAGCAGAGACGTGCAATTCATTGAAGAGGAAGCATGGGATGGAAGCATTGAGAAAACAGTTAATGTTAAAAGTTGGTTGTCTCATGATGAAGATGAGGAAGATACGGTTGAAGATAACACCTCATCGGTAGCACAACCTCCACCAACACAAGGACAGCAAGGGACACCTCAAGCGGGAGTAAGAACACCCTTGAGAAGAAATGAGAGTGCTTCTCCAAGCGCACCACATGGAGCAGAATTGAGTGCTTCTTCAAGCACAAGTACACCAAATGAAAGAGGAACAAGATTCAAAAATTGAAATGAGATTTATGAGCAGGAAGCGGCAAATGAAGGTATGAACTCCTTATTTGCTTTGTATTGTCATGTTGATGATCCTATTCATTTTGAAGATGCCATAAAAGATAGAAAATGGATAGAAGCTATGGATGAAGAAATTAATGCCATAGAGAAGAACAAAACATGGGAGTTGGTTGATCTCCCTGAAGGTAAAAAAGTCATTGGAGTTAAATGGGTCTACAAGACCAAAATTAATGTTGAAGGTAAGATAGAAAGACACAAGGCCAGACTTGTTGTCAAGGGATATGAGCGACAGCTTGGAAGAGACTATGAAGAAACTTTTGCACCAGTTGCAAGAATGGAGACAGTGAGAGCAGTGTTGTCCATCGCAGCATAGAAAAAATGTAAAGTATACCAGATGGATGTAAAATCCACTTTCTTAAATGGAGTTTTAATGGAAGAGGTATATGTGAAACAACCTCTCGGCTATGAGAAAAAGGGCGAAGAACACAAAGTGTGCAGATTGAAGAAAGCTCTTTATGGGCTAAAGCAAGCACCAAGAGCATGGTACAGTATGATAGATTCCTATCTACTGGAAAAGGGGTTTGAAAAATGTGATGGAGAACCCACATTATACATCAAAGAAAAATATGGTAAGATGCTCATTGTTGTGTTATATGTTGATGATGTAATATTCACAGGTAATGATGATTACCTCAGTGAAAATTTTAAAACAGTCATGAAAGAAGAATTTGAAATGACTGGCATGGGAATGTTGAGATACTTCTTAGGAATGGAAGTAGAACAGAATGAAAATGAGATTTTTATCTCACAAGCAAAGTATGTGAATCAAGTTTTGGAAAGATTTAATATGTAGGAGTGCAAAGCTGCAATTACTCCCACAGTAATGGGATTAAAGTTGAGTAAATATGACAGCAGCAAGGATTTTGATCCAAGTTTGTATAAAAGCATAGTTGGCAGCCTCATGTATTTGATTGCAATTAGGCCAGATATTATGCATGTTGTAAGTTTGATCTCCAGGTTTATGGAAAGGCCAAAAGAAGCACATTGGCAAGCAGCGAAGAGAATTCTGAGGTATGTTAAAGGAACTAAAAGTTATGGTCTTTTATATACTACTTCAGAAAATTCAAAATTAATTGGATACACTGACAGTGATTAGGCTGGAAGTGTAGATGATCAGAAAAGCACGTCCGGTTATGTATTTCATATGGTTTCAGGAGCCATTTCATGGGCTTCTAAGAAACAGCCTATTGTAGCGTTATCTACAGCAGAGGCAGAGTATGTGGCAGCTATAGCAGCAGCATGTCAAGCAGTTTGGATGAGAAGAATGTTGATGAATTTGTGTCAAGAACGGGTAAAGGGCACAGTGATATATTGTGACAATAGCTCAGCTATTGCATTATCAAAGAATTTTGTGTTTCACAAGAGAACGAAGCACATCGATGCTAAGTTTCACTATATCAGAGAATTGGTGAACAATGGAGAAATCGTTTTCAAACATTGTAGAACAGAGGAGAAATATGCAAACATTTTGATAAAGCCATTGGGGCAGAAGACTCTTGAATATTTAAGAAAATGCTTGGGTATGACTGATAACCCAGCAACTGACTTTAAGGGGGAGTGTTGAAAATATTAAAGTCACCTGCGTACCCTGAGCAGGTAGAAACAGAGTACAAGGGGCAGAAGGTTGAGTGCATAGCATTGTACATTCCTCTTAAATGGAGAAAACCGTAAGGATGGAATTAATGTTTGATGGGTAGCAGCCGAGTTTGCAGAGGAGAAGTTAATTTTGTTATGGGCATAGCCGCATTTGTAGAAGGATTGAAGACTTTCGTGGTTCGACCACGCAAGAGCAGAGTTTTATTAAAGAGAAGTCTTTTTGGGCTTTTAAGCCCTCAACAACCAAATATGAAGAATTTTGTTTAAACGGCAAAGTCCTTTTAAAATTTTGAATGAGACATGTGATAGTGGTCCCTACCACTTCACTGTCGATCGCAATCGCAAGTTTTAAGTTAAGTGTCTTGTTGATATGGATTATTCCGATGCGATGCGATGCAATCACAATCGCAATCGCAAATCGCAAAAGAAACATTTTCCGCCATATGTATGTTTCGCCGATTGAGAGTTTGCGATGTGATGCGATGTGGTCCCACGTTAATCGCAATCACTCGTCGCAAAGTGTTATCCGCCATATGATTATGTTCCGCTAAATGTTTGCGATGTGATGCAATCGCAATCGCAACATCGCAAGTTCATTTGTCAAGCCATTCCGCCATTTGATTTTTCGCCGATGCGATTGTCGCAATCGCAAAGTCCAAAAGATCTGTCCGCCAAGTTAATTGTTCCACTGATCGCAATCGCTCAATCGCAAGTTTGTTTTTCGCACATAGTTGTTTTGCCGATCGCCGATTGCGAAGTGGGCTCCACTCGTATATCGCGCATATAAAGTTTTTAGGTTAAAGTTTGTGTTCGGCAATGTATTTTCATTTTATTTTGTTTTATGTTTTTATTCCACCACGCCATATAAAAGCATTGCATTTTATTGCATTGCATAGTAAGAGATTATTGTATTGTTGTGTTGTATCGCTGTGTAAGTCCGCAGGCATAGAAAAACTCAGTGAAACATAACAGAGCACTGTTTGTGCTTTTTGAGAGACAAAGAAAGTTTGAGAGCACTGCGTCTGTAGCAGTCAATCATATTTTGTGAATCCCACTTCAGTGGATGAATGTTGTAATAGTTTTTTTTGTTCTGTTAATGAAATAGAATAAAAGTTTTATTCTGCAATCTCTGTCCATTTATTCTCTGTGTTAGAAGAAGAGTATTATTCTCTCAGTTATTGTTCTGGAATTCTCAGAAATTTCAACATAATTTATGAGATGGAAACACCAACTGTGAGTTGGATATAGAATTTATGAGGGAGAAACACAACCTGTGAGATGGTTACAGAAACGACAGCTCAAATAAACCCACACAAACCTGACCTCTGAACCTTCCTCTGACATCTTCTATCAACTTTTCTGCATGTCATCTTACCTCCGTTGTGGCTGCAAACAACGATTAAAAAAGAAACAGGCTCTACCGCCATTTCATGATATATAAATGATACATACACCCGAAAATAACAAATCCATGGAAGAAAATGTGTGCCGGTTGAAACAAAAGCATCTGTTGTCTCATCTTCTTCCTCAACAGCTACCCTGTTGCAAATCGAAGTTTATTTCAAATCATTAGCTAGGCTAAAACCAATAATCAAGAATTTCCAATTAAATTAAAAGAAAATATGTTTTACCTGAAATCACCATCTCTAGAAATTTAAATGTCCTTGGGACTGAAGGAAATAACAATAAACCCCTTGCAATTTGCTAGAGCATCAATAACTGAAACGAGAAACAACAACGTTTACAGTTTAACTCTTTCAAAGTCATTTAAATAGCAAAAATTTGGCTCACCAAGTAGAAAATCACTGAATAACCAAGTTAGTATGATAATTACCGAATGACAGAGTTGAGGCCAACGACATTTTATGCTTAGGGGAGTGGTTATTATCTTTTAAAAATAAAATAGCCTGAGCAAACGATGCAGGCACATGACTAAAAAAATGAAGAGAAACAAAAGTTTAACCCTCTACCGCTAAATCACACATCTTAGAAATACTTTAATCATCAATTCCATTTCAAGCTAACCTTTAGGTTTCATAATCATTTTTAATGAAATTTGGCTGAACATTTTTGAGGTCATTTAATAAACCCAATTAGTAAGACTTTGTAAGTGGGTTAACCAAATGTTCTACAGGGTTAGCGGTTTTACCCAAACAGAGAATAATGAGTGTGACAGGATGGACTGAATCAAATGACTATACGAATCAACATTCCCTGACATTGCAGACCACTTTAAAATAAGAAAGAAAGGAACGCATAGACTCTTCTTCCTTTTGAACACCAAAATAAAGGGAAACATTCTTTGACCTCTCTCCTGCAATTCCACGCGCACACCATTTATGAATGGGAGAGAGACACATAAAAGCGCCAACTCAAATAAAACCAAAATAAACCTGAGCTCGGAAGCTTCTGCTGTTATCGAGGAAGCTACTTCCTCGATGTCAAACCCTCTTTTGTAAATTGTTTTCATTCATTATGGTCCAGGTCAAAACCAATTAGCAAGCAACTACCAACGAATTTAAATGTTGAGGTAACACCATAAAACAAATATTAGCGCCAAACATTCTGTACATGGTTATAGTAGTAAAAACTATGTAAAAAAAAACCAAACAAACAAAGACGTATATATGTTCCTCCACTCCAATGAATAATTTCATAGAAATCCAAAATCACTAGACATCCTGCGTAAAAAATAAAAAACAGTGCAAACATACGGGGTTAGCTGTTTAATGAAACAAACATGGACAGAATGTGCCTATAGCTTATTCGATTCAAGGTTAAGAACGAGGACGAGGGTTGTCCTGGTTTCGATTCAGGGTTAAGAACGAGGCCGAAGGTTGTCCTAATTAAATTCAATTCAAGATTAAGAATGAGGCTGCAGGTTGTCCTGTGCCAATCACATACATTAAACCAATCATGGACCTGCTTACTTTAAATATGCATAATAATTACCATTCTTCATCCTTAATCCTTCATGTCATCTCCTTAAATTCACTGTAAACCGAACTACATACTAGACCACCTTTCATAGAGGGACATATACATAAACAAGCCAGTCTTCTCGTGTCATCTTCTTCCTCACTGGGAAACCCTCCGCTGTACCTGTTGCACATCATAATTCATATTAGATCATGTTCAAATATCTCTATGCTTACCTGACAGCGTCCATTTAAAAACATACTACTCGTAAAATCATCTTCTCCTCTTGTCAATAAAATCCAAGACAAACAATGCAAACTTTGAAGAGAAAAATTAAAAAAAAAGAAAGATCAACCAAAATAACCACTCATGGTACTTGAAACAAATAGGAAAAATCATTTTCAAAATAGCAATAAAACACAACATGCATGGCCATCCAATATGGACAGGAATCGAGCCAAGCCAAACCAACGCAATTCAGAGCAGAAGCAGACAAGAAGATGAGACGAGTCCTGAAAGTAAGAGCAGCGGATATGAATTTCAAAACGAAACCACTCCTAAGTTCTAACTACCTGTATTAGTGGTTTTCAGACCAGAAAATGGTTTTTAAGAATTTGAATCCCACAAGCTGTGACGACCAATTAACCCGTAAAATTCGATCCCTACAGGGGCATTCCACGAAAATTTGAATTCCTCGACCACAAGGGGTGTTGATAGAACTTGAATCTTTATAAGAAAATATTCCTCCTACACAATGCAATCATGAAAGCATTTTCACGTGGACCATTCATTTTACTGTAAAACAGTAAAATTTTATGTTTTAAATTGGTTAGTTTTTAGTTTTTAAAATTTATATTTTAAATAATAATATTTAAGTTACAAAAATAGTCAAATTTCATTTTATATTATTCCATCTAGGATAAAAATATTCACTCTAAAAAAAATGTAAATAAAGTTTTTATTTTAGTATAAATTATTTATTTTAATATATATTTGCAAAAAGTTATATTATTTAAATTTTTGTAATATAAATAAATACAATTTAATTATTTAAATAATAATGTTTTTTTTAAGTATAATTTATTTATTTTAATATATATTTGCAAAAAGTTATATTATTTTAATTTTTTTAATATAAATAGATACAATTTAATTATTTAAATAATATTATTATTTTTTAAATATTTATAAAAATTTAACATATATATATTTCTTACTCTCTCTGTAATCTTAATAATCGACATTGATTAGACTGCACTTATCTTTTTATCTCCCATTTATTGAAACACTTTAATATTATTTGCAATTTTTTTTTTTTTAATATTATTCGCAGGTCTGTGTTTCAATCAAATGGTTGTGAATATGTAGGGAACATGCTCTCCCTCTAACCATTCTTACTGAGTAAATAGATGGGAGTTGTGTGAAATCTCATTTTTTTTCTCTTTCTTGATTAAAGAGTAGTTACATTGCGGTTTGTGTGAGTTGTCTAAAATTTATTTTCTCTCTCTCCTTGATTCAGAGTATGTACATTGGTTTTTTTTGTTTTTGTTTTTTTTTTTTTTAAAGTATTTACAGTTGGCCTTTTTACTTATTAAAAGTGTTTACATTTAGGTTTTATCAAGTAAGAGTATTTACATTTGGGTTTTCTCCAGGATAAGAGTGTTTTTATATAAATTAAATAATTTAGTATAAATATATTTATTTTATGATATTATTTCAAATTTAAAGATATAAAATTATGAAATTTAATTTAATTATATTTTTATGAATTAAATATATATATATTTCATTAAAAAATTATAAATTTTATTACTTTACTATAATTTATTAATATTATATATTAAAAAATTTATAATTGATAAAATATAAATCCAAAAATCCATAACTAGTTTTATAATTAAAATATTTTTCATTTATTTTATTTTAAATTATTTTTTATAATATTTTCAACTTTTATATTATTTTTTAATTAAATTAAAATATATATATATATACTTTAAAAAATTAATATTATTAATATTATTAAAAATATTCTATAAAATTAAATCTCTATCATTAATCTATTAATTATTGATAATTAATTTAAAATTTTGGGCGTTACACTATTGTATTTTTAATTGCAGAAAATTGTTGTTTGAGACTTGTGGGAACAAGAAGGCTTCACACCACCAGAGAAGGCTCCACAGCATGTGGCATTGGTTACCAAGTTAGCCCAGTTCCATGTGAAGAATGATGGGATGAGTCGTTGATTTGTCAAAGAGCGGTGAGCTACATTGAACAGAGGATTGGTTGAAATAAGAGTCATGTTACAGATCCAAACTACAGTTAGTAATATGATCGATGAGGGATCACAGGGAAACGATTCTATGCATGAAGAGTGGTTTTGGCATTGACTTACATATTCCCAAAAACTAGAGAAGTGTTGGAGCAATTAGTGAATTGTAAGCAGAGCTCTGGCACCACTACAAGAAGATCCGGTAGCACTTCAGGAAGTTCTGGTAACTATTGTTTGTAATCTGTAATAATTTTTTTCCTTCGATAAAGTCTGGTTTCTGAGGTTGTATGAGTCTATCGATATGTTGAAAAGAGGCTACAAATACAGAGTTTAATAATAAACTGATGAATTAGTGACTAAGCAAAATTGAATGAGTTTCAAAGAACCCTGTAAGAAAGTTTTCTTCGCTATTACAGGAACTTCTTACAACCAAAGTGTGAAGTGTGAGGTTTATGATAGTAAGAATAGCTGATAACATTGATAGCCTACCGGCATCAAAACTCTATCTCTACGGGAAAAAATACTTATGAAAGAACAAAATGAGATGCAGTATATTTATTTTCCCTATGAAGGAACAGAATGACATGTAGTATACAGAATAGATTATCTATATAACCATCGATAAACATCTAACATAAACAAAATTCTAATCTAATTAGTTTGCTAAAATTTCTACCAACACATTTTTAAATATTCATTTTAACTAATTAGTTTAAATATTTATTTTAACTAACTAGTTTAAAAGAAAAAGAAAAATGATTAACAAGTAGAATAGCCATATATAGCAAGTGGGTAGTTTTTTTGATAATTATTTGACAAAAAAATATGTAAGAATGTGTATTTATCTTTTCAAATAAGTTTCTCTTCTCTCCTCTAAAATGCAATTTTATTTGAAATCTTTTACAAAACAAAGATCCAAAATAAATTGAGCTATACAGCCATTTTCATTATATATAATTAATTTAGGTGACCTAAACAAACCAACCTAAAACATTCAATGTCTCATGTTCTTCTTCAATAGTAAACCTTCTTTTCTAACCTATTGCAAATCAAAATTCATTTCAAATTATTACCTAAACCAAAATCAATAACCCAAACTTTTAAAAAAAAAAATTAACTTTATCTAAAATGACCAATAAATTGAATTGATCTTAAGTCTCAAATTGAAATAATAGTAAAATTAGTATACTTCATTATGAAATAATAAATAAAAACTTTAAAATATCACTAAAATAATACAATAAATAAGAGAATTTCACATATAAAAATATAATAATAAAACAACTCTTACAACTCTACATACTAAATTCACTAAACAAAATCATCTGTTACACTCCACCACTCCCCTGACTCCAATGGAATTCCCCTCTGCCCATCCATCTTAGGTTCTACAGTATATCCTCCAACAAAATGAAAAAACAATAGAACAACACACAAAATTTAATTAAAAAATAAAAAAACTTTCAAATAACGTAGACACCGTAAAAATGTAAAGTTAAGTTAACACTAGAACATGAAATCACCCAACCCACAACTATGTAACCTTGCTTCAGCGATCACGTTCAAATCATATTTTGTGAAATTCAATGAAACAGATTTTATAAAAGTATTTCCCCATTAATCAGGATTTTTAAGGGTTCACCCATCATATTTTGTGAAATTCAATGAAACAGATCTTATAGAAATATTCCCCCATTAATCAAGGTTTTTAGGATTAGCCCCATCTTCTACAAGATTAGGGGTTTACCTAAAAGTACCGAAAAAATAAAGCGAAGTTCTGTAAAAACAACCATTCATTGAAATTGCAGGTACTGCGCCACCTTCACACAAAACAAAAAGTAAAAGAAAAGAGCTCTCTCTTTCACCACCGTGATGATATCATCTATAAATTCTCTTCAATAATTTCATTCACAAAAAAGGTGAGAAAATACCTCATGCTCTCTGCTTCTTCGTAGAGACCAAAATAAGCACTCCTCATCCTAAATAAGCATTCCTCATCCTCCCTCCTGCAAGACAGAGGTGAGAAAATACCTCATGTTCTCTGCTTCTTCGTAGAGACCAAAATAAGCATTCCTCATCCTCCCTCCTGCAAATAATTTATGAGACAGAAACGGTTAGTTTTTAATTACTAAATAAAAACTCATGCATAAACAATTTTATGCTCAGAAAAATAAAATTCATGGATAAACAATTTCTTTAATGTTTTCAATGTAAGCAATTAAAAACAATTTTTTAAAGAATCTTTTAATGCGGAATGTAAAACTGTAATGCCCAGTTAAAATTAAATCACATACCTCCAGCCATTGGTTTTACTCACTCACAATGAATTTTGTACACAAAGCTTCCGGCTATATAGAAAATCTGGTTTATAATTCCTCTCCTCAATCCCACACACATTCAACTCACGCGCACTGAAATCTGCTATAGTCACAATCTGGCTGAAATCTGCTATAGTCACAATCTGGCTGTAATAAATCAAGTGACTGTGATTCTATTCTTTGCTGGCAATGAGGTGCATAGTCGTCTTCTTTACTGCGATCATAAACTTAAGCAACATCTTCTCTGAATAATAATCCCGAGGATAGAACATACAGCCTTAGCATAGTACAGAATTCATTTGGGAGAAAGACTAAATAGGAACGATCATATCTAATAAGAACACTTTAATATAAAGGACACGGAGTAATCAAACTGTCCTCTGAAATAGTTTGACTTTGGATTTTCCAACGAAGGGACTTTAGATACCACGTTGCAGAAATCAAAGGAGAAAATTGCCGAATAGAAACAAAATACAGCGTGAATGCAAATCTAGAACCAGAGATAAGCACACAACAACAGGGAATCTGATGGCACTTCCAGGCTCTGCCAACTCTAGTTGATGGTGTAAAACTGAAGGGAATGAATTGGTGAGCTTGGGGACCAAACAGAAAACTATATAGCCCAGCTTCCATCAAGCTTCTGTTGGTTATGTGTCAAATGCTCCACTGAACATGGCAGAGAACTGCAGTGGGAGTAATGGACCACTTCAGAAGCTCCCAACAAGAAAATTAATGAACTGTAGTTGATTTCCATAATTTAAGGAAATTACTGCAGTTAGTTTCCAAAAATTAAGGAAATCACTTCAGTTATCTTCCAGATATTTACTCCAGCTGTTTCCAAAAATAAAGGGAGTAGACCTGAAATTAAGCAGTCGATGAGGGAGCGTAACAGAAACACCACTTGTCAGATTGATATAGAATTTCTGAGACGAAAACAAACTTGTGAGACGGTTACAGAAACCACAACTCAAATAAACCCACACAAACCCTCCGAAGCTTCCTCTGTCATCTTCTATTGACTTTTCTGCATATCATCTTACCTCCGTTGTGACTACAAACAAAGATTATAAAAGAAACAGGCTCTGCGGCCATTTCATGATATATAAATGATACATACGCTCCAAAAAAACAAATCTATGGAAAAATTATGTGCCTCTGAGGTTGAAACAAAAGCATCTGTTGTCTGATCTTCTTCCTCAACAGCGAACCTGTTGCAAATCAGAGTTTATTTCAAATAATTAGATAGGCCAAAACCAATAATCAAGATTTTCCAATGAAATTAAAGGCAAATTAGCTTTACCTAGAATGACCATCTCTATGAATTGAAATGCCCTTGGGGCCGAAAGAAAAAAACAGTAAACCCTTGCAATTGGTTAGAGCTTCAATAACTAAAACGAGAAACAGCGGTTTTTACAGTTTAAGCTCTTCCAGAGTCATTTAAATTTTTAGCAAAAATTTGAGGAACAAATATCTCACCAAGTAGAAAATTACTGAAAAACAGAGTTGGTATGAGAATTACCGAATGACAGAGTCTAGGCGAAGGACATTCTCTGCTTAGGGGAGTAGTTATCATCTTTTAAAAAGTAAAATAGCCTTAACAAACGATGCAGGCACATGATTAATAAAATGAAGAGAAGCGGATGTCTGACGGTGGAGGGAGATGGCTTTCATCCAATCCACCAAGGTTCAAATCTCCGTGGAGACGTATGTCTGTTGTGTCTTTGCTAGAAGAGTAGGCGACCCCAGAGCGGACTTCTCGGTTCTTGTTGAGGCATAAGTTCCCTGCTATTGTGTGCGGCTTTGAACCCAGGCCTTGCTCAGGCAACTCTCACCAGTTACAGATTACCCTAGATCTAAAAAAAAAAAAATGAAAAGAAACAAAATGTTAACCCTCCACAACTAAATCACACAGGACAGAAATACTTCAATCATCAATACCACTTCTAGCTAACCTTTAGCTTTCACAATCATTTTTAATGAAATTTTGCTGAACAGACTTCTAGGTCATATATTACGCCGGATTAGCAAGACATTTTAGCCGCGTTAACCCAATGTTCTACGGGATTGGCGGTTTTACCCAAATGGCCAGCAATAAAAATACGGCTGTACGAACCAACATTCCCTGGCAATGAACACCACTTTCCAAAATAAGAAAGAAATGACCACAACCCTCTTTTTTACACTGTTTTCATTCATTATCAAAACCAATTAGCAAGCAACTGCAGAAGAATTTCCTTTCTCAGGTAACACCATAAAACAAATATTAGACCTCCATATCGACAAGAGGCTAAAGGGTGAAAATGTGAAGTTGGGAAACACTTTTTGCCCTTTTTTGACGTTGAAAATTGTAATTTTCTATGTTTTTCAACTTCAACTCCACTAAACTCATATTTTTATCGCAAATTATGCTTTGACATAAAAACAAGAATTGTAGAGAATTGTCTTACCTCCATACCGATATTTAAAAAAAAAAAAATTGACATATAGAGGGGTAAATTTGTTGTTTACTAACTGCATATACTTGAAATTTTCAGGCAAACATAAATAGTCACTTTATTATCCTTTACTTTTTTTAGGGAAGGTTATTCATTTTTTAGAAAAAAACCATAGCATCATAATCTGCATATATTGCACTAGTGCACAGACTATTTTTTGGTAATTTTCGGATCAAATCACTATTTTTTATTATTTTTTGAAATGGACGAAGACAAAAAAACAGTGATGTTTCCGTACATTTTATTATCCTTTGATTTTCTTTTCAATGTGATGGTCAATAAGAAAAATGAGAGTACCCTTTTGAAGTAGACAGGGAGAGGAAGTGCACTATGATTTTTTTGAATTTTTTGGTGTCCTCATTTGAAAGTTGTGCAATTTTTCGAACAATGAAATTCCATAGTGACATAGTTTAGTAAAAAATTAATAAAAAATTGAATTTTTTAATGAAACTCCATAAATCTCACATCATCAAAAACTAGATTTAGAGACGAATCTAATGGTACTTGGTCCGACATATAACATTTTGTTTTGTACGTGTTCTGTCCCTCGAAAGTTGCAGGTTTCTCAAAACTGCAGAGTTTTCTGAGTTTTTTGTTGACCAGAAACTCTCGGCCGAGAAATTTTTAAAACTCTCGGCCGAGAGTTTTAAACCAATTTATGCGCGGGAAAACTCCCGGGCAAAAGTTTTAAAAACTCTCGGCCGAGAGTTTTTGAATGTAAAAAACTCTCGGCCGAGAAATTTTGTTGAATTTTTTTCTCGGCCGAGAAATTAAAAAACTCTCTCGAATTCTATCTCATGCCAAAAAGTGTTTCCCAACTTCGCGTTTTCGCTCTAAACATTCTGCACATGCTAATACTTGCTTCTTAGTAAAAACTATGAAAATAAATACATGAAAAAAAAACCGTACACACGTTCCTCAATTCAATTGAATAATTTCACAGAAATCCGAAATCACTGGACATCTGCAGCAAAAGTAAAACAACGCATACCTACTGTCCGGGTTAGGTGTTTACAGAAACCAAGAACGAAACAGAGATAGACAGAATGTGCGTATCTAGCTGATTCGATTCAAGGTTAAGAATGAGGCCGAAGGCTGTCCTGTGCCAATCAAAAACATTAAACCAATTATGGATTTACTTGCATGATGTTTAATAATTATCATTCTTCATTCTTAATCCTTCATGTCATCTCCCTAAATTCACTGTAAACCAAACCATTTAGCAGACCATCTCTGACATAGGAACATATATAAAAACAAACCAGTCTTCTCCAGTCATCTTCTTCCTTACTGGCAAACCCTTCTCTGTACCTGTTGCACATCCGAATTCATCATGTTCAAATATCTATATGCTTACTCGACAGCGTCCAACTAAAATCATACTGGCTAGTCAATTCATAGAAATCGAAGATAACCGGTTTTATCTTCTCCTCTAGTCAATAAAATCCAAGATAAACAATGCAAACTCGAAGAAAAAAATAAAAGAAATAAAGATCAACAAAAACAACCACTCAAATTAATCAAACAAATAGAAAATACAACTAAAAAACGACTGTAAAACACAACATGCATGGCCATGCAATATGGACAAGAAACGAGCCAAGCCAAAACAATGCAATTCACAGTAGAGAAGAAGATAAAACGAAAATGAGAGCATGTTGGTCTGAGAATGCTTTTATACATCCCCTCCCTCTTTTCAAACGGCAACAAGCGAACTGGGAGCTTTTTTGGTAGGGAGCGGATAAGAATTTGAAAACCACACCACTCCTAACCACCACTATTAGTGCTTTTCACACTTTTTTTTTTTGGAATTTTAATCTAACGGGCGCAACGGCTAATTAGTAAAATTCCATTGCTATCGGGCATTCCATGAACTTCCATGAAGATTTGAATTATTCCCTCTACCAAAAGGAATCGGGTGTTGACAGAACCTGAATCTTCATGCGAAAATATGGCTCCCTACAAAGTTTAGTCATGAAAATATTTTCACGTGGGCGTTTTTGAGTTTTTAAAATTTATATTCTAAATAATAATATTTGAGATACAAAAGTGGTCAAATTCCATTTTATATTAGTCAATATATTATCAATATTATCTTCATTAATTCACAATAGAAAAATTATTCACAAAAAAACTAAATAAAGTTTTTATTAAATTACTTATATATATATAATATATTATATTTATCTAAATAAATAAAATTTAAATTATTATTTAAATAAAATTTTATTTTTCTTATATAAAATTTTTATAAATATTTTAAAATAATAAATAAAATAAAAATATATATTTAAAATAAATACATTCACTTTAGTTTTGGGAGGAAAAAATCATCTTCCCTCACTATTATGTAAAGGTTTCCCTACCTTGGACAGTATTGGTTGAAATTCCTCGCTAGTCCGCTGGCCAACTGGCCTCCTGTAACGAGACACGGGTTTGATCTTTCGATTTCATTCGGATCAAGCTCCGATAGTCGAACCAAATAGACGGGAGAACCCTTCAAGTGGGCCCGCCCATAGTCCATTACATTGAAAATTAAAAAAAAAAAACATAGACAACATTTATCTTCCCATTTACTGAAGCGCCACTAATGTTAGCAGGTCGATCTTTCAATTAAATGTACGGAGGGAACATAGAGGTTCGTTGTGTGAAATCGCATTAAGTTTCTTTAAAAACAAAGAAATAATATTTATTTATTTTTAAATAAAAAAATTAATCATAGAGATTTATTTGCATTTTATTATGAAAATTTTAATTTATAAATAAATTTTATTATAATACCCTAATGTTTTAATACTTTTATAAAACATTATCCAAAAATCTCTAATTCCTTTTATAATTAAAATAATATATATATATATATATATATTATTTTAATTTAATTTTATATTTATTTTACTTAAATTGAAAAATAAAATAACAAAATATAATTACTTATAAAATAAAATAAAATTTTCTATTTTTAATTAATATTGATGATGGTTGCCTTAGTTAAGACTAATGTGGTCTATAGGATTTTAAGAAAGGAGAAAGAATATAAGTTTGATTCTTCAAAATCTTGTTTCTATGGTAAAAGAAAAGGGAAATAAGTGCTCCAAGATAGCTATAGGTGGGTTGGTTTAATAGGTCAAGAAGATTGAAAGTGCTGCAGATGGTAGGGAATTGAGAGCCAATGTGAGTAAAAGTCAAACAATCTAAAATGAAGTTCTTTTCATCTTCCACTTGGTTAGAACTGCTAGAGATAATTCTAATTATCAAGGGTTGGGTTGATCACTTCCTTATAATATCTTAGCTTCCTTTTACCCGCCAACTCTTGATCCTCCCACAACTTGTCCTTAAACTTGGAGGTAATAGTATTTTTGATATTATATTTGCTTCCCATATTGAGCTCCTCCTTAATTCTCCAATGGTTGAGTCTAGACATCCTTATGCCACCAACGCTTGAGGCTAAGGTGAGAGTTTTGATTACAGTTAGAAGCAATTTTAGGTAGCTTTTTTTATTTTATGTTGTCAAGCTTCTTCGTATACCTTAGATATCTAAACATAGTCGTACTTTCAATGGGGGACAAACCAGACTCGATCAAGAGGATAGAATAGGGAGTATTTCCCTTGATCTTAAAGCTATAGATTATGAATTGTTTTTGAAGCTCCAAACTTCACATCCGCTTTAAGACAACAAGAATGATAAGGATCTCAAAGAGGAACCTCTTTTTACTCCAAATGTAAAGATTTACTGACTTATAATTATTTTCAAGCTCATATTATAAAATTAAATTTTATCATTTATCTATTACTTATTAATAAAATGTTATCATTTATTTATAATATTATAATTAATAAAATATTGTTATTTTTTTATAACATTATTAAGTATTATTATAATTAATAAAATGTTGTTATTTATTTATAAGTATTATTACTTATTTGTAATGTTATCCATATTTAATAATATTATTGTTTAGAAAATTTTAACTATTATTAAATATTTTAATTATAATCTCTGTATAGTTTAATAATTATAATTATAAACATTATAATTAATTACAATTCAGCATAAGATGATGTTCCAGATCATAAATTTTTTAATTATAATGTTCTTACATGCGTATCGGATTCGAAATTCTGTCTATAAAGGTCAATAATCACGACGACCCCAACAGTCCGTCTACAACAGGTAATTAGTTAGCCGACAGTCGAGAAAGACTTAGTGGAAAGCCCGACTCCGATCTCCAGTCGGGTCCGACCATAGTCGGGAGCGAGCGTATCTGACGTGGGACATTGCGATCCCGACCTCCGACCTTGTTTCAAGCCCCGACCTTTTCTTGGTTTCGTCCGGTTGTCCGTACGTTTTCTATTTTATTATAAAGGTTCTTGAATTGATAACTTCAATTACACTTTCCAAACCATTGCTACTGGCTTGGTGAGTCCGCTCATTGTTCTCAGACTGTTTTTGTTATTGTTCGTTGGGTTGACTGATCGTTGCGACGACTCCACCATTGGATCGTATCCAATGTAGAAATTGGGGGTAGCTAGATAACGGGCCTACTGACGGCGAAATTTGTTGTATATAACACAATAGAAAGTATTTTAGAAACATAAAATTAAACGTGGTATTGCAATGTTATGTTAACTGTCTTGACTAAATTTGGGAAGCTCAATTGCCATTTTAAGAAAATATCTGTGATTATATCAATTTTATTGAAATTTATTCCCTATTGGCGTTTCACTGTGTTTGATCGCGTTGCTAAAATCTGACAAAAAGAAAAATCTATTCCATGATGGCTATATTGAGGTGTTTACGATGTTGTTGATAATGTTTATGAAAATGTCAGGATGATGTTCTTGATAATGGAGTTATTGAAAGCAAGTTACTATTCTTGAGTGGATGATAATCTGTACAAATTTCATCATCTCTCTTTGCTTTGCCTGCGTTGAATTCAAAGTTACTATAATTTTTTTTCCCTAATATAATTTATATATTTATTGGGTAGTCTATCAAAAATTTGGGCCAATAATCATTCATATATATATATAGTTTATATATAGTTTGATTCGAAGCTTTTCAATCAATTTCTTATAAACGAAATCTGGCAATGGAATTTGAGAAAACTAACAAAAGAACACATACAACAAAACCCTAATCAGAAAGTTATAAAAACCGTTGAGGAGACCACTCATTGAGGTATAGGCACTGTGAAATGAAAGTACAATGCAAAATATAATCCTAAACGAAGTCTATTACCCTACAAGAAAATATTTTAACCCTTAAACACTGAATATGACCAGAAATTGTCAAAATGAAACAAACTTAAAATTGTAGTTTGAGATTGTAAGAAAACAAATTGTAGTGCATAATAAAACTTACCCAGTTAAAATAGATGTCTCTTCTCTGACTCTTTTTTTTGTTTACTCTGTGTTTGCACATTCGAAGTAAAGATGGCTTGCTCATCTGCTTCTTATAAGGTACCTTCTACCCATTCATTCTATTCATGTACTTCTCTATTTTTGCTCTTAAGGTATGGTTGTAAGGAATTGTCTTGAATTCAACTTGCAGAGCAGAAATAATGCCATGGGGTTATATGACCAAGTAAAACTTGATAAAAAACCCATCTTCTTCAATAGCATATTTGCCTCAAGACTAGCTGCTCTGGTATTACAAATGAAAGATCCAACATTGGCCTTGAGTTTAAACTGAGCTTTCCTCTTTCCTAAAACAAAGTGCACTTCGTCCATACGTATCATTTTCCTCATGTACTCTAAAGAGAAGATCCTCATAGGCACATACTTTGGGAGTTTGTATGGTGGGAGCTCACAACCATACACCCTGATCTCAGAGTAATTCTTGTACAAATACCAATCCCCAGTCTTTGCTTGTTCACTGAGGTGCAGGGTTATTTTGATGTCGTCTCCAATCCTAGGCTCTGATTGGATGGTAAGGAACTGCCTGACAGAATGAATGAATGAGTCTATGAACTCTGAGAAAGAAGTGGTTGTTGTCGAAGCTCTGACCAATTCTGTCCTGTGAATCACTGATTGATTTACTCCCTGAGCGTCATGCTTGTTGAGATGAATGGGCAACATATCTGCCTGTTGAAATAGAATCATGTGAATAATCACAGAAGAATAGTTAAAAGCCCCTTGAGTGGTGAAATTCATGAATTTTTCATGTACAACATCAGCCAAGAAATTACTGTAATTGTACATGAATAATGGTGATTTTTCGAGGCTGAAGATAGACAGGAAACCTAGGATGAGTTCATCAACGGTTTTATCGTTGGGGTACCCTAGCATATAGGAAAGGAGAGAGATGCAGGGCTTGGAAGCTATAGGAAAGATGGAGGATGCATACGGTGGATTTGTCTTAGGTGAGTCTGCATCCTTGGGTAGGAATATGTCAAAAATCTGAGCTCTCTAAGGGAAAGATAACTTGTGGTAAAGATCCATAAGGGTAGAAGGGGAAAAATAGGATAAGGAGTTAGAAGGAGGGACGAGAAGCATTTGATTTATGGTTTTGGGGGATATGGTGATCAAAAAATTTCCATTTTGAGCCACCATTGACCTGGTTAAAGGGTCATATTGCTTCTAACACTAGGCAATTAGATGCAGGAATGGGTGAGTTTGAGGGAAAGAAAACATACGCAGCATAGACTCCCAAAACCTGGAAGGGTCTTGGTTATCCAAGTGCTTTTGTTTTAGCCACTGATGCAGCTCGTAGAAATCAAATTCACAATGACAGTCAACAACTTTAAAATAAGTATCCACTAGGGGCATAAGGTCGAGATTTATCAGGGGATTCGTAGGAATATCGGCTACAACTGCTTTGGAAGCTTCAGGAATGACCTCTACAATTGGTTGAATGACCTCGGGCATGAACTCTACAATACTGTCAGCATTTTGGATTTCGCCGGTCATTCGTTTCCTGCCTTTATCTTTTGGAGTCATTTGCTTCTTCGCCTTGGCCTTGGGTGCCATGCTTTCACTGATATAAACTGGTATCAGATGTTAAAACTTGGGTTACCAGAGAAATGAAAGGGTTTCGTGAATGAAGGGCAGTTGCAGGAATAACAACTCGCGGTGGAATGAATGGGAGGATGAAAGCGAATCGAAGGTGGAAGTAAAGTAATGAACATGAGGCCACTGGCGATTTTATAGATTGTGATTCAGGTTTAACAGTTATGGCTGGCCAACAGTCAAAAATGAGTTTTAACTGCACAACGGTATGATTACCAGATATGGTGAAAACAAATTTATTGGCCAATGGGAGGATTTAACGGATATAATGGAGTTGAGGAATATGAGTGATGGATAGGTTAACGACTATGGCACAGGCGAAATGGTCGTGAGAGTGAGAAAAAATGGAGGGGGATTTCCGGGGAGGGGGGGGGGGGGGGTGTTCCCCTTGATTTTGGTTTAAGGCGGAGGAAATGCAAAGTTGCCTGGTCTGAAGTCGACCTCTACCGTAGATCTGAGGGAAGCTCGAGATCTACTGTTGGAGTCTGCAAGCGCTTTATTGTTTTTTATTTGACCTGCTTTATCATTTAGTGACTTTATAATAAAACCCATATGTGTGCATTTGCATGGTTTTTACGTTAAAAATTCCTTCTCCTCCTCTGTTGTGTTTTACCATAGAAATGGTCATGCCTACGGATTTGAAATTCTTTTAATTACGCCTTTGAAAACACATAGCTGTCGGGCCTCCATCGCACTTCGCATGACGCAAAACTTAACTTTTCCTTAGCCCTTTAAACTCTAAAACTTGCAATGCGTGATTTGCGATCGGGCCCCACCACATCGCACTTCGGCGAATTTAACATTTACCTTTGCAGCTAACTTGTAAAACTTGGGATGTGCGGTATGCGGGATGACGTCACCATGCCACGTCATCTGCCATGTCATCATAGGTCGCAGACCGGAGCATTTAACCTTTTTCCTATGTACTTACTCTTTGAAACTTGTGACTTGCGATCTGCGCTTGGGCCCACTACATCGCACATCGCACATCGCTCTGTTTATCTTTTACCATTTGTAGTTATCCTTAAAATTTTGCAATTGCGAATTAGCTCAGGCCCCACCGCATTGCATATCGTACTTCCGTGATTTTAATGCTTACCTCCACACTTATCTTGTATCATTTGCGATCTGTGAAGTGTGAGCAAGCCCCACCGGGCATCGCACATCACACGTCAGCATTTTTAACATTTACCTCTCGCAGTACCTTTGAAACCTACGATGCGCGTTATGTGATCGCTTTGCATCGCACTTAAAACTTTAAGGTTGCGGGTTCTTATGGATATGTTATGAATTGTGCGAAATGCGGTCTGCGATGCACTAAAAAAGTTGGCAAGTGTGAAAAGGGCAGAAGGTAAGGAAACAGGCCTTATGAAGGTTTATTCGTGGATTTTTGCCATTTACAAAGATTTAGGTGGGTCCTACCATATCGCATCGGCAAAGTTTTTAAGTTTTTAGTAATGTTTTGCAAAGAGAAGTTGGAAACTTGCGGGTTGTGGGCAAAGCTTTAGACTTTTTTCGGATTTTTTCAACACAAGTGGGTTTTATGAAGCGGTAAGCTCGAAAAAGGTTATGTATGTGGGTTTTGAGGTAAAAAATGATTTTTAGAGCAGGAGAGTGTCAAAAATAGGTAAAATGAAAGGTAAGAAGAGGGAAGATGAGAATAAATTAAGGCAGTGAGATTTAGCTCATCATCACACTTAATCAGTGATATTTTCCTCTTTGACTGAGTTTAAATGGCAGATAGATTCTTTTGACCCTTCTAATAACTAGGATCTCCTTTTATTTTTTGAAAATAAATGATAGTCATGGAATATTATTTTCAGCATGACAAATATAAGGAATAAGAAGTCACCCTGTGATACTGTAAAAATACAGGAGTCTAACAAGTATGTCGTTGAAGAAGACCAACACAAAATTTCGTAGCTGCTTGCTGAATACATGGTTCATACATGACTAGAATTTCATAGGGGCATTGGTCAAAACAAAAGGCATCACTAGGAACTCATAATGTCCATAGTGGCATCTAAATTTTTTTTTTGGAATGTCTTGATCACGAATCCTAATCTGGTGATACCCTGAGCAAAGGTCAATCTTTGAGAAGTACTTGGCTCCCTTCAACTCATCCATCAATTCGTTGATCCTAGGGATAGGATATCGATTTTTGATGGTCTTGTTATTCAGTGCTCTATAATCTATACACATCCTCAGGGGCCCATCCTTTTTCTTGAACAAGACTACAGATGAAGCAAAAGGGCTTGAGCTTGGCTGAATGTGTCCTAATGCCAACAACTCTTGTATTTCCTTTTCTATCTCATTCTTGTTTGCTTTGGGGTGCCAGTAAGGGGCAGTGATGACAGCTTGGACCCCTTCCTCTAGTTTGATGATGTGCTCAAATCTCCTATCAGGTGGTCGTCCTGGGGGTATATCTCCAAGGACCTTCTGGTATTTTTGCAATAGTGCCATAATATCAGGGGAGTGCTACTTGTGTTTTTCTACTAGTTTCTTCTCCATGATATGACATTCTATTACCCATACAATATCCCTATGTCAAATATCTGCCTCCATCTGATTGGATGTCACAACATTGGGAGGATATGCATACATTCCTCTCAACATCACCTTTTTACCATCTGGTCCTGTGAATGCAAACTCCAAGTCTTCATTGTTTACTGTATGAGTTCCGATAGAGTATAGCCATTGTACTCCCAATACTACATGAGAGTCTGGGTAGTATACGACAAAGAAGTTATTCGTAACTGTGTAGCTTCCCATTGCTAGGCTAATGTTAGGAACTATCTTAGTGCATGGCATGTGGTTGTGATGTTTCTTTCCAGGAATCAAAATAGTAAAGCCTTCAAATTCTTCAGCAGCTAGTCCCTACATCATTGAAGTTGTGGGAGGCCCCACCATCAATTAGCACAGTAACCTTATGTCCTTGTATGGTGCCCCTAACCTGGAGGGGAAGCAATGACTCCTTCCTAGATTTCTTCTTGTATTGCCCCCATGCCTTGTGATTCCCCTTGATCTAGCTCTGGATGTTGTTCCTCATCTTCTCTTTCGGAAAATAATTCAATATAGTGGGCCTTTACTTTAGTACATTGATGTCCTAGTGCCCAAGGTTCCTGATAAGAGAAGCATAGCATTCTCCTTCTGAGATCTTTCCTGGTCTCATCATCCAACTTCCCCTTACCAAATGGCTCCCGTTGTTGCTGCTTGACTTCCTTCCCTTTCTGAGGAATACAAAATTTGGGTAGGAATCTATTCTTGGGTACCGCATCCTGCATATCCCTTGCACGGTTAATTTCATCTTGCAAGGTGGTAGGCTGGTAGGCCTTAACCCAACCTCGTAGGGGTTCTGACAACCCTTCTATAATAACATGACCAACCGGGTCATGGAGAGGTCGGTGACCATTAATGAAAGCCTCTAGAATTCTGCAACATAAGATTCAAGGCTCCTTGTCTGTCAAAGTTGGGTTAGCTCTCGGAAGTACATATCAGAATCCTTCCTATCAAATATTTCTATTAAATTTTGTATAAGAGATGATGATGGCATGTCCTAGAGTGGTCATGCCATGTTGCCACCATTCATGTGCTTCTCCGTCAAGATGAAGTGTGGCATATTTGATGGCATCCTTCTCCCACATGGGATTGAGTTGGAAATATGTATCCAGTTTCTATACCCATGACCGTGCAGAACACTTTGACGATCCATCAAAATAAGGAAGAGTTACATTTCCCACAACCTTCTGCAAATCCATGTTTGACTGATGGCCCCCATATGTGGTTGCCTTCCTTTGTTGTTTGGTCCTCATGTAGTAAAATTCATTAAGGTTCAGGGTCGCTTTCATGTTGGGAGGCAACGTATCATACTCTTTCACCCATGCGGTAACCGTTTCTGCAATTGGTGAAAAGCAGTCTTGCTCCCTGGAGGAGGCATGGTTGGTCGGCTGAAACGGATGCTCTGAGTGTTGACATGTTCGTGTGGTGAACCATTGCTACGAATATTGACATACTCATGTAGTGGATCATCCCTACCTGAATGGGAACCCTCCTTTCCCATTATTTTTTTGCACATTAGATTTCCCGGTTTGTACTTTAAGGAGTTCCATGATGGCGTTCTGAGTGTCGGTGATCTTTTGTAAGACATCTTCAAGTTTGGTATTTTTGTGATCAACCATTGGTCTTTTTTCCCCTTGGTCCTCTTCGTTTTTCCCATGAATCCTAGCCTTTTCCCTTCCCAAATGATGGTAATACCCTTTTGTTTCTCCTTCCTTGGCGTCCCACAGCTGGCCAAGATGAAGCTCTGATACCACTGTAATATTCCTTAGGAAAGAAACTATACCATTACTGTAATAAAAAAAAAAAAAATCACCTCTATAACAAGCTTAATATAAGAAACATTGGTGATAAAATATGAGAATAAAACTCCATTCTAAGTAAATACATGCCAACCCCATAACTAAACAAACCATATTAGAAAGGAGAAGCATATTCAAAGTCATATGAGGAGCCATATTCAAGCCATCCGAATCACTTTATTAATGCACCATTTTAAAAAAAGGGAAAACCATATTTAAATTAGAGCCATATGAATTCCACTATATTTTTATTAATGCAGCGACTCCACTTATTACAAATTCGTAAAAGGTGGATCAACACCATATCTACCGCCAGCTTAGGGTAGATATGGTGCTGCAACGACTGGATGTATTTCAATTGATGTTCCCTGGGGATTGAACGCTTGGAGCATCATGATGGAGTTATGACGCTCTCATGTCTTGCGTAGGAGATGCAGACAGGTCACTGCGTTAAGCTAGATTGCTCATTTCTGCTCGATCTCGTCTTGCCCTTCTGCATGTTGAACCCTGCTCTCTGGTTGCGCCCTTCTCCACGTTGAACCCACACCGTGGCTCACGTATAGAGCAACCCGTTGCAATTGGAAGTATTAAGGGGGTCGACTCCCCTCTGCGTTCAATGACAGAATTGAGAACGTTGTAGAAGAGAGGCATAGTTGGTTAATTAATTGGTGGTCGACCTTCTAGAGGGTTTCTTCTTTCTGTAGATGCGCTCCAACAAATTATACAGAAACCTGCAAATATAATCTCTTACCCATATCCTTGATCTAATAGATAAATATGCTCAAACCCTTTCAAAAGAAATAAAATAAAATTGATCCAGTTCGGGTGATCGGAGAGACCACCAAAGTTGGGTTTGCCCACTAAGGTGAGATCAAGTCCCACCGAAGATGGGGATCTCACCTGAAAACCCTCACAATTTGAAAAATAGTTTGAGCTCTCAAAACATTGATGAAGAGAAATTCCAATTCCCTGAGTTGCTCTTGATCTTCCTTCTCCTTTTATAGTCGGGTTGCTTGGAAGAAAATGTGGGAAAATACCCAGTCAAAATAAATCAAAAAGAAAAACCATGGGTTAGTGTCACTTATTTATTACTCTAATGCTATTATGATTTGGTCCAACCAGTTAAACTATGGGGGATATTACATAGTCATGGTAAGCCTAGGAGGCCGAGAAACATAGAGGAAAGGAAGATAATAGAGTGTGTTAAATAGAAAGGCGTAGCGCGACTATGCTGGAATAATCGGACAATCAGAGGCAGAGAAACATAGAGGAAAGGAAGTGAATAGAGTGTGTTAAATAGAAAGGTCCAGGGCAGAAGCTAGCCCATGCTAGAAAAATTGGACACTTAATTTTGTAATAGTTGAGATGTAATGGAATTTCTGCATGCATTATTAAATCTGTAACTGGCACTACTACACCAAGGGCATTTTAAGACATTTGTTTAAGACAAAAAAAATCTTGTCTTAAAAAGTCACTTTTTATTTTAGTTATTTTATATTAAAATTTAATGTCAATTGAATTGTCTTAAATATAAAATTTAAGACAAAAATAGTGTGAGACAAAAATAATTTGAGACAAAATTTTATATTTAAGACAAAAACTATTTGAGACAAAAATATTTAGGACAAAAGTATTTTAAGACAAAATTTTATATTTAAGACAAAACGAATTTGAGACAAAAATATTTTAAGACAAAACTTTATATTTAAGACAAAAACAACAAATATATTTTAAGACAAAAGCAATTTGAGACAAAAATATTTTAAGACAAAATTTTAGATTTAAGACAAAAGCACTTTGAGACAAAAATATTTAAGATAGAACTTTATATTTAAGACAATGGTGACTTAAGACAATGACAATTAAGACGAAACCCATTTAGGATAGTTAGCAATTAAGACAAAATCATTAGCATTGGGAAATTTGCATTGAAATATCCATGAGTGGATAGTGGATAAAATTATATTTTTTATTTTTGAAAATCGATATTCAAACCACATGAAATTTAATCATGTCATATTTATTTCTTTTATATTATATTTTTTTTTTTTGATTAAGCCACATTCTAAAAATTTAATAAATAAATAGATAAAAAAAATATTATTTTTTGGTTGGCAACTCAAGGGGATTTGAACTTTGAATCTCGTGTTTTAACCATAACTGCTCCAACACTAATATTCTTGGGCATATTATGTTTTTTCCTACTAACCGCTCCAAATACAACCTCTAAGAACTAGTAGGGTCCAAGGAAAAGAGCTACAAGTTCCCCAAATCTGATCTGCATTTCATGGACAATCACATTTCCCCCAAATGTCCTCCACATATTTGCCTTGGTGTATTGGAGTTTGAAAAATACACAGGATGCCACAAGTAATCCTAGTCATAAGACTCAACTTTCCTAATGACTAGGAGGCCTTAAAAATAAAGAAACATCTTAACTTATGCCTAAAATTACTAAAATTACCTATCCCAAATATGAAATTAGAAATTCTACAAAATTATAGGGCAACAAGGAAACCAACTTCTTCTTCCAAAAATCTCTTAGACCTTATGGAGGAAAAATACAAATTTTGAAATAAATTGTTGAAATTATGTTCTTGCATCAATAGCTACCAATGTATCCTTGTAGGCCACCCCCTTTAACAATAGTAATACCAATGTCCTTTACCAGCTAGAAGGAACTCCTTACAGAATTCTCTCTTAGATCCCCTTAACCCATTGCAATGATTGTCTTTGATGCCTACCTAGTTGCAAGCACATTAAGAAGCAATGTAGCATATTGCTGGTTGAGGATTTCGATAAGTATGTGATTTTGTTGACATCTTGTGACTGTCCCGTATGTGAATATATAAAATCTTGGATGCATGTCACCCTGACACTATAACATGACTTAGTATTGCCTATCATACCGTGTCACTTCCTCCTCGAGACACCTAGAACTCGCTAACACTCCCTGTCACACACTCTTATTCATTCATTTATGAATTTTGACCTAGTGCGCCTCTGTTATGTTTTCCTGACACTCCCTAACACTCCTTAGCACACATTGGCACACCTAGGCACTTGGAACAACTTTGTATGCTTCCCTAGCACTCTAACATGCCTTGGCACTTCCTAGAATACCGTGTCACTCCCTTCTTAACACACCTGGAACTGGCTTATACTTCAGTTCCATGCATGTTAAACTAGTGCCCCTTTGTGTTTCCCTGACACTTGGCCCTCACACTCCCTAGCATGTGTTCATGCCACACCTTGGCACCTGCCACATCTTGGCATGCCTATCATGCCTTGGAACTGCCTAACATGTCTTAGTACTTCTAGGAATTCCCTAACACACCTTGGTATTCTTTAGCTTTCAAGTCGTCATAGATAACCTTGCTTTTTTTGTGACTTGGGAACCCAACCAAGTCATTGGAAAATCGATGTTGTGCCCAGCCCAAATTTTCCCTTTGTCTGAAACTACTTTGTCCAACCCTTTATGTAACCATAGGCTTACCTCCTACAAGTCTTATTCTGACCTTCTCCTAACACACTTTATCCTTGAGACACTTGGAATTCGTTGACACTACTTGGCACACACTCTTATTCATTCACTTCCATGCATTTTGACCTAGTTCTGCCTTGCAATGTCCTGGCACTCCCTAACAGTCCTCAACATCCATTGACACTTTCTGGCATGTGTTAGCATGCCTTTTCATTCCTTGGCACACATTGACAATCCTTAGTTATCATGCCCTCACAATTACCCTTACTTTTTTGGAACTTGGGAACCCAACCAAGTCTTGCCTTGAATATAACAACTTGACCAAGTTACGGTTACTACAACTAGATTGTGCCTTGTTCACCTAAAAAATGACTATAACCCCTCACCCATTTAACCCCCTAAACGCTAAACCCCTAACCCATTTAACCCCCTAAACCCCTAAAACCCTAACCCATTTAACCCCCAAACCCTAACCCCTAACCCCTAACCCCTAAAATACTTAACTGCTAAATCCCCTAACCCCCTAAACCTCTAAACCCCTAACCCATTTAACCCCCTAAACCTCTAACCCCTTAACCCCTAACCCCTAACCCCTAAAATTCTTAACTGCTAAATCCCCTAACCCCCTAAACCTCTAAACCCCTAAACCCATTTAACCCTGTAAACCCTAAATTTCTAGCCCTTAACCCCTAACCCCTTAAGCCCTAATTCCCAACCCCTAACCAACCCATTTAACCCCCTAAACCCCTAAAACCCTAACCCATTTAACCCCTAAACCCTAATCCTCTAAACCCTTAAACCCCTAAACCACTAACACCTAAACCCCTAATCCCTTAACCCCTAAACCCCTAAACCGTTAATGCTTAACCATTAACCCATTAACCCCTTAACCCTAACCCCTAAAATCATTAACTGCTAAATCCACTAAGCCCTAAGCCCCTAATCCCTAATCCCTTAACCACTAGCTCATTATTCACCTAACCCCTAACTGCGCCTAAATCCCCTAACACCTAAGCCCCCAATCCCTAATCCCTTAACCAATAACTCATTATTCCTCTAACCCCTAAATGCACCTAAATCCCCTAACCCCTAAACCCCCAATCCATAACCCCTTAACCACTAACTCATTATTCCCCCTAACCCCAATCCCTAATCCCTTAAATACTAATGCATTATGCCCCTAACCCTTAAGCCCCCAATCCATAACCCCTTAACCATTAACGAGAATATACCACAGTGGGCATGCACAAGAAGAAGAACCAAAGAAATCAAATTCAATAAAGGAAGCACAACCACCACTCCAAACTCGCTTCTCTAAAACACATACAATTGCACTAAATCCCACTGAAGCTTACAAATTTATCAAGCCCTAATTAACTTACTAAAAAATTCAACAAGCCAACATGCTACAATTTGTTGAGTCAACCCCAAATCAATTAGTAATTATTGCATGAATGTACATTTGTTTGTAGTTTTATTTAAAAGGCTAAAATTCTCTCAAGAGCATATAGAATATATCCAAAAGTTTAAAAAATGGAAATTTTGCTTACCTCCACAAGGTATCATCACACCTGGATAGGTGAAAGCATACAAGTCTAAATCTTCTACCTCTAAGTCTCAATGGCACTTCAACATGTCAATAACATACTTGCAACAATGCTTAATGAGTTTTGTCTATTGGCTAAAGAGATGTACATCGATCCATCCAAAAATAAACATCTCAATCAATCCAACACCATAAATTGTGCTAAATAGTTCATCATGTTATTTAAAATATTACAATATGGTCTTATATTAGCTCACATATTCCTTGAATATTTGAAAGCCAAATTGCCTTAGCACAGTAGACCAGAAAGATCTGTACTCTAAAAGACAAAAAAAGACAACAAACTAAAATAGGAACTTTAACTCTAATCCAGACACTTCATTCTTAGCAACATGATATCTAATGAAGATGATATGTGGAAAAGAAGGCTTCATATATTTTCTATCACATGTCAAACCGAGTGAACAAATACATGCATAGAACACATAAGAAATAGGGTTCATAGATCGACTTGTATTATATGGTTTCAAACCCTTCTTGTCTCCTTCAAGAGGGTTTCTCGTCGTCTTCAAAAAGACTTCCTTTTGCTAACCAAATGGATTGTTTCTTTCACACATGTATGGAAACGTACTTTCCAAATCATATTGTAATAGATTCATAAGGTGATATTATTGGTATTAACTACACCTTATTTGGAGACATCATTTTTATTGTAGGGGTTGGTACCTTTCAATTGGATGTGGTTGGTGATGTGAAGACTACTCAACCTCTAGTAAAGATTCATACTAACTCTAACAAGCTTATGGATGCTTGTTTACAAAGGGAGATGCCTCTAAACTTAACTCATTGGATTCTTTGCTTGTTCATGCTAATTATTGTTCTCAACTTTCCTTCTCCAAGGGGTTGAGACTATTTGCTTCATTTATTTTACATGGCCCGGTGAAAGAAGAAGAATGGAGATTGTCTCCACATCTTTTCCATTTCGCAATGTTACAAATAAAAAGAGTCAAATTCTATAACCAATAGACTAATAGCCTCTTGATACACCTTTAGTGAGCTATGCATAGCTCTCACCTATCACTGTAGCTCAATGAAATGACATCTAATAGCTCCAAGACACCATTATAAATGGACTAGTTGTGAAGTTGTTGTTAAATTATCACCTCCAAATGTTCAATTATCATGAATTTTGGGGGAGGGGGATCTTTTGGTGTATTGAACGGGGCAAGGGGACATAAGGGTAGCATGGATGGGTAGAAGTGAGAGGTTAGAGCATGGTTTACTGAGATCTATAATCCTAACATTAGAGAATGAGAAGGAGCCTTAGGGCCTTATGGCATAGGGGCTAGGGGACCTATAGATAAGGAAATGAGAGAAATTGATAGGGGAACCCCCAATAGTTGTGACAAGGGGATTAAGGGCCACATTATCACAACCCATACACACTTAACCCATAACCACTAAAGTCCCTATCCCTTTAACCCCAAAGCCACAATCCCTTAATCCCTACACCCATAACTCATAACAAATTAACCCCTTGATCCCTTAAACCCAAAGCCATTAACCCCTTAACCCCTAACCACTAACTTAGAATCCTTGAACCCCATAAACCCTAATCCCATATCCACTTAAACCTTGACCCTTAACCCATAACCCCTAACCCCTAAACTCATTAACCCCTAACCCCTTAACCTGCTGACACCTAAATAACATAACCCTTAGGCACTTAACCCCTAAATCCCCTGACATGTAAGCCCTTGATGGTTAATATTAACCCCTAAATCCCTTGACCACTAAGCCATTAACCTCTAACCCTTAAACCCCCTAACCTCTAAATCCCATAAGCCCTAACCATTTACCCTTTACCCTTAACCCCTTGCTCCTAAACCCTTAAACCCACACACTTCTAGAACCCCTTATCCTTTATCCCAAACCATAGGTTCTCCAACACTAATATTCTTGGGCATATTATGCTTTTTCTTGCTAACCGCTCCAAATACAACCTCTAAGAACTAGTAGGGTCTAAGGAAAAAAGCTACAAGTTCCCCAAATCCGATCTACATTTTATGGACAATCACATTTCCCCCAAATTTCCTCCACATATTTTCCTTGGTGTATTGGATTTTGAAAAATACATAGGATGCCACAAGTAATCCTAATCATAAGACTCAACTTTCCTAATGACTAGGAGGCCTTAAAAATAAATAAAAACCATCTTAACTTATGCCTTAAACTACTAAAATTTCCTATCCCAAATATGAAGTTAGAAATTCTACAAAATTATAGGGCAACAAGGAAACCAACTTCCTCTTCTATAAATCTCTAAGACCTTATGGAGGACAAATACAAATTTTGAAATAAATTGTTGAAATTATGCTCTTGCATCAGTAGCTACAAATGTATCCTTGTAGGCCACCCCATTTAACAATAGTAATACCAATGGCCTTTACCTAGAAGGAAATCCTTACATATTTCTCTCTTAGATCCCCTTAACCCATTGCAATGATTGTCATTGATGCCTACCTAGTTGCAAGCACATTAAGAAGCAATGTAGCATATTCCTGGTTGAGGATTTCGATAAGTATGTGATTTTGTTGACATCTTGTGACTGTCTCGTATGTGAATATATAAAATCATTTTTTTTTTGTACCAGTTTAAGGACTGATACCGTCAAGTGTGTGCACTAACATGGATGGAACACTAACTACATGTTGTATATATTGTAATGTAAATGAATAATCTCTTCTGGAAAAGGCTCCACTCATAATGCCATTTCACAAATGCTTGCACTCAACAATCGTGGTCAGATTATTCCCCTAACCCGAATCCCTAATCCCTTAAATACTAACTCATTATTCCCCTAACCCCTAAATGCGCCTAAATCCCCTAACCCTTAAGTCCCCAATCCCTAACCCCTTAACCACTAACACATTATTCCCCTAAGCCCCTTATTATACCAGGCTCGTGGTGCTTTCTTGAGGCAATACAAGGATTTTACCACTTGCATGCTTTATGTTCCTAACCCTTCACAAAAAATCCTTTTGGTTGGGACACAAAAACATTCTCTTTCACATCTCCATTCAAGAAAGCAGTTTTTACATCCATTTGATGGACTTTCCAACTTTTTGAGTTTCTAGGGCAAATAATGTCCATATGGTATCCCATTTTTCTATGGGGGAAAAAGTCTTCTCATAATATACCCTTTCTTTTTGTGTAAAACCTTTTGCCACAAGCCTAGCTTTATTCTTTTCAAGTGAGCCATCCACTTTATACTTGTTTTTGAAAAATGTTAGCGCTTAATTTTTCAAGGGTCCTAGGAGGGGTTCCAAAGGGACTACTACTAGATCAAGTGGAAACAATGGGACAAGGACCCATTGTCACCTCATTCAATTTCCCCTGCTCTTTATGAACTTTCACTGATGGGAGGAGTCTCGGTATAGGGAAATTACTAGAATGATGAGACCAATAACGATGCACAATGTGATTCCCAATGCCCATTCAAAGAAGAGGATCAGATAATAGGTTCCCTGCTTAAGAAGCAAAAGAAGGACTCTCCAAGAAAGGCTTGAGGGAAAGATGACCTCGGGTTTAGGAATATTAAAAAATGATGAATGCCTAAGATCAAAACTTCCAAAATCCCTCACTTGTGATTGACGTGTTTATACTAGGCTTCAAAGTGAGGCAAGGAAAGATTCAATTAAAGTGTGAGCTTTGGGAGAATCTAGGGTGACTTTCCATGAATTTTTTTTTTGAGAGAAATACAATAAGAGACTAAGGTTTGGGAGATATACCGTGGTAAAGGCTCATCCAATGGTCATTTATAGTTAAGATAATAGGTTTTGAATGATGAAATACAAAGTGCAAACCTTCAAGAAATCCTCAAGTCAAAGGAGCATCAAGGGTTCCCTCTTGGTGTGATAGTTAGGGCATCAATTTATTTGAAATTCCACCATCGTATTTTGTTCAAAATTGGAGGATGCCTAGAGCTCTAATCTAGCCTAGGAAGCGATGCCTTGCTTGAGGGCCTTTACATTGGCACAAATATCTTAAAATAATCCTTATGAATAAAAATAAATAGTAATAATCCTCATTAATTAATAAGGTTACTTAACTATTGATAAAAACACTAAATGATGAAACAATAACAACAATTATACCACTAGCATATAAAGATGCTTTAAAACATTTTTTTAAGCCAAACTAATATTTTGTCTTAAAATCCTAAATTATCATTTGAATTATTTTAATTTAAAATTTAAAACTTTTTAAGGGTCTTAAATTAGAAATTAAGACAATTCGAAATTAACACAATTCATTCAAAGAGGCGGAAAAATTCTGAAAAAGAAGAGGAGAAGTAAACAAATTCATTTGTTTCATTTATTGTCGCCAAGTCTTAATCCAACCTAAAAGAGGTCACATGTATAACACTCCCATGAGACCGTAAGTCATCTGGATGAAGGCGGTAGAGAACACTCAGGCCCAGCGCATGTTCATTTGTCCCCCCACCCGCTTTGAAACATTTTGTTTATCCTTTACTATTTTAACCAATCCCTCGTTTTACACTCGATCCTTTCGCTGTCTCTGCAACAAATATTTTCCCGGTGGACAGAAGCCTTCGGGGGAAAAGGAGGTGAACGGGCGAACGATTCTACAGTTGAAGCTTCCTGCTCACAGACATGGGGGTAAGTTCCCACGTTCCCTTGCTTGCTTTCATGCCGATTTTCTGAAGTTAACATCACCCCTTTTGATCCCCATTATGCACTTGATGGACTTGCATTAGTGATAGGGTTCTACAATTAAGGGTTAGGGTTTATAGTTTGTTTTGTGCTTTGATGCAGACTGAAAGGTTATTTAAAGACGATGCCAAGGATGAGAAGGGTGAACGATAGTCACCTAAAGATCCATTGAGAAAAATAATTATGTCATCAACAAAAAGTTACCACTGTGGAGTCACCTAAAGATCCATTGAGAAAAAGAAATTTGTCATAAAAAAAAAGTAGGTGTGTGAGGATACAGTCCTCCGCAATTCGAATGCCTTTCAGTCTACCTCTGTCCCTTTCATCAATAATACATCTGCTGAGGCCTTCCATTATCAGTAGGAAAAGACGGGGGGATAGTGGACATACCTGACGAAGACCCCGTTCCACATGAATGAAGTTTGTAGCATCACCATTCATGAGGATACTATATGAAACAGAGGTGATGCAGCACATGATCCAATTGATAACCTGAATGGGGAACCAAGATGAGTAAGGAGCATGTGGATGTAGAGCCAACTGGCTTGATCAAATGCTTTCGCAAGATAAATATTGAGGATCAGTCCTTTGATCTACTTGGTGTGCATGGAGTGTAGGCCTTCCTGAGCAATGTGGATGGCATCATGAATATGTATGTTCTCAAGAAATGCAAATTGTCCAGGAGAGATAAAGTTAGATAAAATAGGTTTGAGCGGATTAGCAAGTATTTTAGCCATAATCTTGTAGATGCAATTACACAAAGAGATGGGGTGGAAATCTATATTTTAAATAATAATATTTGAGATACAAAAGTGGTCAAATTTTATTTTATATTAGTCCATATTATATTAATTAATGGGAAAAAAGTTCACAAAAAAATGTAAATAAAGTTATTATTTTTATTTTAGTATAAATTATTTATTTTGATATGTATTTGCAAAGGTTATATTTACTTTGATTTTCTTAATATAAATTATTTAGATAGTACTAATATATATATATATAATTTCTCTAACTATTATGTAAATTTTTTTTACTCTTTTAGTGATCTTAATAATTGACATTGCTATATATATAACTTCTCTAACTATTATGTAAAAGTTTCTACTCCTTTAGTGATCTTAATAATTGACAATGCTTAGGCTGCACTTATCTTATCTTTATCTTTTCATTTATTGAAACACTTTTAATATTATTTGCATATTGGTTTTTTTAAATATTATTTGCATGTCTGTGTTTCAATCGAATGGTTGTGAATATGTAGGGAACATGCTCTCCCTCCAATCATGCTTGAGAGTTATGTGAAATCTCATTTTTTTTCACTTTTTCGATTAAAGAGTATTTACATTGAGGTTTGTGTGAGTTGTCTAAATTTTTTTTTCTCCTTCTTACTTGATTCAGAGTATGTATATGGGTATTTTTTTAGTTATCTGAATTTTTTTTCTCTCCTTTTTACTTATTAAAAATATTTACATTTAGGTTTTCTCAAAAATAGTAATTTTTTTATATAAATTAAATAATTTAGTATAAATATATTTATTTTATGAAATTATTTCAAATTTAAAAACAAAGAATTATGAAATTTAATTTAATTATAATTTTATGAATTAAATATATATATTTCATAAAAAAATTATAAGCTTTGTTACCTTACCATAATCTACTAATATTATGCATCAAAAAAATCTATAACTAATTTTATATATATCCAAAAATCCATAACTAATTTTCTATATATCCAAAAATCCATAACTAATTTTATAATTAAAAGATATTTTATATATTTTGTTTTAAATTAATTTTTATAATATTTGTTAATTAAATTGAAAGAGGAAAAAACATAACTATTTTTAAAATAAATTTAATATAATTAATATTATTAATTATATAAAAAAAATATATTCTATAAAATTAAAGCCTATCATTAATCTATTAATTATTAATAATTAATTTAAAATTAAAAAAATCTTATTTCAAAATAAATAAATCGATCTGCATATCTGCATTAAAAAAACTACAACCTAAATCAAAATCCTTTCTCACACTTCCAATGAGAAAGTGTTTTCCAAAACCCCATCGGCGCAAGGTGAGAGAGACACGTATAAAGAAAGAGGTTCTCTCCATTTCCGCACCCCTGCATTCGAATCTTGAGCCTTGGTTAGACTCGAGAGGAACGTGAATTTAAAATGATATTTATGTTTTATAATAATATTTTAACATGTAAAATTTTGTAAACTAGACAATTACATTAATAAATGTGAATGAGAATGTAATAAATATTGTTGATAATCGTATTGCTCTGCCTTAGAGCAAAAGGAGGAGAAAGCTGATAATGTATGAGCAAATAGGAATGCGATTTGGATAAAAACGTTACAGTGACTGCTGGTCAAGTTATTTGTGAATGCAGAGATTGGATTATTATCTCCAGTTTTGACTGAGATCGCTAGAACTGATGATGTGCTTCAGGATGAAATCGTTGAAGTAACTAGTTGTTTCAGAAATTAGTGGATGCAAAGATTTGAATCATCGCCTTCAAGATTCCAGCCAACCTTGAAATCGTTGGTATGTGAGATCATTGGTAAAGGTAATTAGAAAGCTGTTTGTTTTCTTTATTAAAAACATAGAGATCTGGTTATACGAGGTTGTGTTTTGATCAAATTGTGATTCAATGTAAATCATTCCACTATTGTATTTTTAATAGCTGAAGATTGTGGTATGAGATTTGTGGGAACAAGAATAGCAATATTGCCAAACCACCAGAGAAGGCTCCACAGCATGTGGCCTTGGTTACCAAGTTAGCCCGGTTCGATGTGAAGAATGTTGGGATGAGTCGTTGATTTGTCAAAGAGCGGTGAGCTACATTAATTGCAGGAACAGAGTATTGGTCGAAAGAAAGTCATGTTACAGATTCAAACTGCAGTTAGTAATATGATCGATGAGGGATCACAGGGAAACGATTCTATGAATGAAGACTGGTTTTGGCATTGACTTACATAGTCCCGAAAACCAGAGAAGCGTTGAGGCAATTGGTGAATTGTAAGCAGAGCTCTGGCACCACTACAAGAAGATCCGGTAGCACTTCACGAAGTTCCAGTAACCATTTTTTGTAACCTGTAATAAATTTTTTCTTTCTATAAAGTCTGGTTTCTGAAGTTGTATGAGTCTATCGATATATTAGAAGGAGGCTCTAAATACAGACTTTAATATTAAACTGATGAATCAGTGATTAAGCACAATTGAATGGGTTCTAAAGAACCCTGTAAGAAAATTATCTTCAGCTATTACGGGAACTTCTTACAACCAAAGAGTGAAGTGTGAGGTTTATGATAGTAACAATAGCTGGTAGCATTGATAGCCTACCGGCATCAATTCTCTAGAGGAAAAAAATCATTATGAAGGAACAAAATGAGATGTAGTATACACAATAGCTTATCTATATAATCATCTAAAATAAACATATTTTTAATCTAATTAGTTTGCTAAAATTTGTATCAACAAATTTTTAAATATTCAATCTTAACTAATTAGTTTAAATACTCAGTTTAGCTAACTAGTTTAAAAGAAAAATGACCAGAAGTAGAATAACCATATAACAAGTGGTCCATATAACAAGTGGTAGTTAAATTATTCAATCTTAACTAATTAGTTTAAATACTCAGTTTAGCTAACTAGTTTAAAAGAAAAATGACCAGAAGTAGAATAACCATATAACAAGTGGTCCATATAACAAGTGGTAGTTAAATTATTCAATCTTAACTAATTAGTTTAAATACTCAGTTTAGCTAACTAGTTTAAAAGAAAAATGACCAGAAGTAGAATAACCATATAACAAGTGGTAGTTGTTTTTATGTGGATAATTATTTGACAAAGAATATGTAAGAATATGTATTTACTTTTTCAAATTAGTTTATTCTTCCTCTTCTTTCTTCCAACATGCAATCTTATTTAGGAAATTTCTTCAAAACAAATTAGATTAAACAAATCAACCTAAAGCATTCAATTTCTCATTTTTTTCTTCAATAGTAAGCCTTATTGCCTTATTTTCTAACCTAGTGCAAATCAAAATTCATTTCAAATTACCTAAACTAATAACTTTACCTGGAATGACGAATAAATTAAATTTGTCTGGAATCTGGAATTGAAATAATAATAAAATTGGTGTACTTCATTATGAAATAATAAATAATAAATTTAAAATATAAAAATATAACCATGAAACAACTCTTACAGCTCTACCTACTAAATTCACAATAACAAAAAAAAATCATCTGTTACATTCCACCACTCCCATGACTCCAATGGAGTTCCCCTCTACCCATCCATCTTGGGTTCTACGATCCTACAACAAACCAGTATGTAACCTTGCTTCAATGATAATTTTCAAATCATATTTTGTAAAATTTAATGAAACAGATTTTATAGAAGGATTTTCCCATTAACCAGGATTTCAGGGGTTTCACCCCAGATTATCGGTTTACCTAAAAGTACCGAAAAAATAAAGCGAAGTGCTGTAAAAACCACCATTAATTAAAATTGTAGGTACCTGCGCCACCTTCACACAAAACAAAAAGTATAAGAAAAGAACTCTCTCTTTCACCACCATGATGATATCATCTATAAAATCTCCTCCATAATTTAACTCACAAAAAAGGTGAGAAAATACCTCATGTTCTCTGCCTCTTCGGAGAGACCAAAATAAGCATTCCTCGTCCTCCCTCCTGCAAATAATTTATGAGACAGAAACACCACTTGTGAGATTGATATAGAATTTCCGAGATGGAAACACAACCTGTGAGACGGTTACAGAAACCACAACTCAAATAAACCCACACAAACCCTCTGAAGCTTCCTCTGTTATCTTCTATCGACTTTTCTGCATGTCATCTTACCTCCGTTGTGACTGCAAACAAAGATTAAAAAAGAAACAGGCTCTGCCGCCATTTCATGCTATATAAATGATACATACACCCGAAAAAAACAAATCCATGGAAAAATTATGTGCCTCTGAGGTTGAAACAAAAGCATCCTTTGTCTATTCTTCCTCCTCAACAGCGAACCTGTTGCAAATCAGAGTTTATTTCAAATAATTAGCTAGACCAAAACCAATAATCAAGAATTTCCAATGAAATTAAAGGCAAATTAGCTTTACGTGGAATGACCATCTCTATGAATTGAAATGCCCTTGGGGGCGAACGAAAAAACAGTAAACCCTTGCAAATTGTTAAGATCTTCAATAACTGAAACGGGAAACAACAATGTTTACAGTTTAAGCTCTTCCAAAGTCAATTAAATTTTTAGCAAAAATTTGGGGAACATATATCTCACCAAGTAGAAAATTACTGAAAAACAGAGTTGGTATGAGAGTTATCGAATGACAGAGTCGAGGCTAACAACAATCTTTGCTTAGGGGAGTAGTTATTATCTTTTAAAAAGTAAAATAGCCTTAACAAACGATGCAGGCACACGACTAATAAAATGAAGAGAAACAAAATGTTAACCCTCCACTACTAAATCACACATGGCAGAAATACTTTAATCATCAATACCGCTTCTAGCTAACCTTTAGCTTTCACAATCATTTTTAATGAAATTTTCCTGAACATATTTCTAGGTCATATATTACGCCCGATTAGCAAGATAACCCAATGTTCTACGGGGTTGGTGGTTTTACCCAAATGGGCAGCAAAATAAAAACTGTTGTATGAACCAAATTCCGTGACAGTGAACACCACTTTCCAAAATAAGAAAGAAATGACCGCATGGACTCTTCTTCCTCTTGAAAGCCAAAATAAAGATCAACGTTCTTCAACCTCTCTCCTGCAATTCGACCTACACATCATATTATTTATGAGTGGGAGAAAGACACATAAAATCACCAGCTCAAATAAAACCAAAACAAACCTGAGCTCCGAAGGCTATGCTGTTATCTACTTCCTCGATGTCGAACCCTCCTTTTTACGCTGTTTTCATTCATTATCAAAACCAATTAGCAAGCAGCTGCAGAAGAATTTAGGGCTCTTTATAAGGCCTCGATGTCGAACCCTCCTGGTAACGCCATAAAACCAATATTAGGGCTCTTTATAAGGCACTAAACATCTTGTACATGCTAATACTTGCTTCTTAGTAAAAACTATGAAAATAAATACATGAAAAAAGAACCGTACACAGAAATCCAAAATCACTGGACATCTGCAGAAAAAGTAAAACAACGCAAACCTACTGTAGGGGTTGGGTGTTTACAGAAACCAAGAATGAAACAGAGATAGACAGACTGTGCGTATCTAGCTGATTCGATTCAAGGTTAAAAACAAGGCCTAGGGCTGTCCTCTTTTAAACCAATTATGGACTTACTTGCATGATGCTTAATTGTTACCATTCTTCTTTCTTAATCCTTCATGTCATCTCCCTAATTTCACGGTAAACCAAATCATTTACTAGACCACCACTGACATAGGAACATATATAAAAACAAACCAGTCTTCTCCAGTCATCTTCTTCCTCGCTGGCAAACCCTCCTCTGTACCTATTGCACATCAGAATTCATATTAGATCATGTTCAAATATCTCTATGCTTACCATACAGCGTCCAACCAAAAACTGTAACAGACCTCCCCATAAACACTTAACGGTAAATTAATATTTACGTTAGAATCAAGATTCATTTTAAAACCAATTCTTGATAACGAATTCTTGATATGAAAGTGCAGTTGCACAACCCTTTTTAGGGACGAAGGACGAATGGTTCTCAGTTCTTCTGCTCTCCACGGGATTCCCTCCTTAGAGCTCGTGGTTTTTCTTAGAACCGAATACCAATATGGCTCTTTGTTTGAACTCCCTCATTCTTGGTTCGCTGATTTTGGGTTTGAATCAAGTGGAATACAAATATCTGCAGGCCGAGAGCGATAATCCAATGGGCGGTCAATCTCAAACCTTTGCAGCTGCTGTATTACTCAAGAGATTGAGAGGCATACAAAAATGGGGATTAAAAGTGATAGCAGACCTAAACGAGAGCATAATCTTCTCGTTGTTAACGTGGAATCTTACAGACAGCTTTTATATACGGTGGAGTCGAATATTAAAGATAAGTGATTTTTTCTTGTGGATTTTGGATAGCTGCAAATAAGTTTATTTTAAAACTTGAAATGCGCTTCCATGAAGGAAGTTTAAACATCTTGGGTAAAGATAAGTATTTTTCAAAATAATAGTTCCCTTTTGAATTATTTTACTTACTTTTTGAAAAGAAAATGAAATATATCATATGAATAGTAGTTTTTTTTTGAATACTTTACTCATTTTCAGGAGAGAAAATAAAATATGAAATATTTCATATGATTTGTTATAAGTAGAAATAGTTACATTTAACAAAAGTATAGAATTTCATTTGGAAATAATATCTTATCTTGTGAAGTGAAAGATAAGTCTATTGTGTTAAAAGAATATCTTTATCTTTATCTGGTGGGTAAAAGAGCAAGGTATTATTGTGTTATATATTGAGTATTTGATTTAATTGCATGGGTTAATGTATAAAAGATTAACCTTGCTATTATTTTAAAAATTTATTCTTATTCCTTATGCACAATATAAGGATTAATTATGGTACCTTCTTGAAAAATGTTACCTATTGAAAAGATTGCATCTTAGGTGTATAAAAGATTAAGTTAACCTTGTTATTGTTCCCTAAGTTTTGTGCATGAGGAACTACATAAAGTAACTAAGTTATATTAACCCCTTTTTGGGAAATAATTATGTATATTTTTACATGGAAATAATAGTTAAGAGTGGTAGCATTCTAAGAAGTTTTTTGTAAAAAGAATCGAAGTTGTCTTAAAGATTACTATTATGTTAATCTTTTTACATGAAAATAGTATTTCATGATGATAGAAATCTAAGAAGGGAATATGTGTTTCCTACAGTAAAAGAAGAGCTATCTCTGAGCTATCTCTCTATGTTGAGCTATCTTACTCATGTGAGTACCTTTATCATATCAAAACTTTAATATGTTAGTTATGTTAGTTCTTTTGGAGGAAGATCATGCATAAGTATGCAACATATGTATTAGCTTTTATTGAAAAATAATATACATTTTTGTATGTAGAAAGATAGCTTGTAGTATTAAAACTACATTGAATATGATTATTAGTATAATCTTGAAAATGAGACATATATTTATATTCTTGACTGCGTATTTTTACATATGTTTACAAGCTCACTAGCATTGAGATTTTCTTTGGGAAGACTCGTGAAGGAGTTTATGTGCTTCGTTGTGTAAGCACTCCTTTAGGGAGAGTCTTTTGGAATCGGTATGCATTCACATGCAAGGAAGAAACATTTGTTATGTTAACTTGCATTCCATGCACTAAAGGTAATAGCTTAAAGGTTAGCTATTTTTATTAAAATATATGTAAATCACATGCATAGATATCTTAACTGATGTATTAATCTATTTTAAAGAAAGGCTTGGGAGATGTAGCCATTGTCCTGCAGGAATGTGTGCTTATGTGGCGGAAGCATTAGTTATTGTGATGACTTATAACCAACACATATGAGGTATGTGTTGTTAAAGGGAGAATGTCAAGGTACTATACTTGCTTGTCGTAATATACATGAGTAGATGGAAAAACTACTATAGTACTGATATGTGAAATGTTTGATTAATACTTCATGAATCTTGACATCATTTTATGTTGAAGGCATCATAGCAGGGAATGATGGTGACATATGCAAATGAATATTATGCTTGTCATGTACAAAGGAAATTATGCTTGTCCTGGTGGCAAGTAAACGATTAATGTTCATGCAGATGTTGCAGGAAGGTTCAATGTACGATGGTCCTTTGTAGGTACATCCATGCCACCAAGATGTGAAGATATGAAGATATGAAGACCAGAGGGTAAATGGTATCATATTTATTGAATGGTTGAAAGTTAGATATTGTATATTTCCTTGTAAGATTATATAAACGATGGTTAAGAGATTAAGAGATGGTCTCCCTTATCAGCCATTGAGTGATGGGCTGAACACCCTCACGAGCGTTTAATAATAAAATTAAACGTTTGCTGGTTTTCACCCTACGAGGTTTCCAGGGTATATTGGTATTCAATGATGTGATTGATTATTGTGTCCAGATGATGAGGTTGATTCCTTTCTTGTTATGATGTTCATAATGGCAATTATGTGATGACTATATGAGTAATGAGATGAATGGATGGTTACATCATATAGTATTAAGTTAATATACTGTAATGGGGGTTGTGTAAGGGTTAAGGAGTTTACTATTCTTATTTATAAAATTACACTGTAAACTGTTAAACATTCTATGTAATGATGATTAACTTGTATAAAATTTTTTAACTCCTTACATTTCCCCTTAAAGTTAATGGTGTATGTTACAAAAACATACCCGCTAGTCAATTCATAGAAATCGAAGATAATATGTTTGATCTTCTCCTCTAATCAATAAAATCCAGAACAAACAATGCAAACTGGGAAGAAAAAAATAAAGGAAATAAAGATCAACAAAAACAACCACTCACTGTAATTCAAAAAAATGGAAAAAACAATTGAAAAAATGGCTGTAAAACACAATATGGACAAGAAACGAGGCAAGCCAAACCAGTGCAATTCACAGTAGAGAAGAAGATGAAACAAAAATGACAATATGCTGGTCTGAGAATGCTTTTATACATCCTCTCCCTCTTTTCAAACGGTAACAACCGAACTGGGAGTGTTTTTTGGTTGGAAGCGGATAGGAATTTGAAAACCACACCACTCCTAACCACCAGTATTAGTACTTTTCAGAGTCTTTCAACAGAAGCTGGTTTTTTTTGGAATTTTAATCTAACAGGCGCAACGGCTATTTAGCCAGTAAAATTCCATTTCTACCAGGCATTCAATGAACTGCCATGAAGATTTAAATTATTCGCTTGACCACAAGGAATCGGGTGTTGATAGAACCTGAATCTTCATGCGAAAATATCGCTCCCTACACAGTTTAGTCATGAAAGTATTTTCACGTGGGCTTTTTTAGTTTTTAAAATTTAAATTTTACATAATAATATTTGAGATACAAAGATGGTCAAATTTCATGTTATATTAGTCTATATTATTATTTTTATTATGAAAAAAATATTTGTAATTTTTTTTGAATTTTAGTTTCTGTCATCTATTTTAAAATTGTATAAATTTCTTTTAATAATAAATTTTTTTATTAAATTACTTTTATATATAACATATTGCATTTATCTAAATAATTTTTTTTTAAATAATATTATATTTTTCTTCTAAAAGATATTTTAATTTTTTATAAATACTTTAAAATAATAAATAAAATAAAAATATATATTTAAAATAAATAATATTCACTTTAGTTTTTGGAGGAAAATAACATTTCCCTCACTAGAATTCTTACTCCCTCGGTCTTCTTAATAATTTACCCCTCTTATGATACACTACCCTACCTTGGACAGGATTGGTTGAAATTCCTCGCTAGTCCGCTGGCCAACTGGCCTCCTGTCACGAGACACGGGTTCGATCTTTCGAATTCATTCGGATCAAGCTCCGATAGTCGAACCAAATAGACGTGAGAACCACTTCAAGTGGGCCCGCCCATACTCCATTACATTGAAAAGTAAGAAAAATAAAGAACATAGACAACATTTATCTTCCCATTTATTGAAGCATCATTAATTTCAGCAGGTCGATCTTTCAATTAAATGAAAATGTAAGTAGGGAACCTAGAGGTTAGTTTTTTTTTTTTTCAGAATTGGTTTATGTGATTTATGGTAAATATTTAAAAAATAATTTGTAATAATTATATGTGAAAGAATATTGTTTATGTATTTAAAACTAATTAGTGTGGTTTATTATTAGGATTAGGTGATAGATGAGATTAAGGCATTAAGTTTAAATAAATGTAGAAATAGTTAAACTAGCCACAGCTTATTTAATGCAGAAAAAGAAAAGAAAAAATATATATTATTCAAATAATAACTTTATAAATAAATAAATTTATTTATTTATTTTTTTTATGTACATTTATATATTAAATATTTATAATACATAGTCTAACTATACTAGTTTTTAGCATTGAAAATCATGGAAATTTTTTTAAGATTTTAAGAAAATCAGAGATATTTTTGTAAATCTAAGTTATAACTATTAAACTTTAATATTTTGGATGCCCTAAAGGTTTTTGATGATGCTGAATCCATTTCCACCATCAAAATCATGATTCAAATACTCTTATTGTAAGATTTCTTAATTTTTTTTTTAGCCGAATTCAGAACAATTCTAACTGTCCTCCATCAAGTTAAACAACTCCATAATAATTTATTCATTTTTATTTTTTATTTTATTTATTTATTTGACGTGGGACATTGTAATCCCCACCTCCGACATTGTTTCAAGCCCCCAACCTTTTCTTGGTGTCGTCAGGTTGTCCGTCCGTTTTCTATTTTTATTTATCTATTTGACGTGGGACATTGTAATCCCCACCTCCGACCTTGTTTCAAGTCCCCAACCTTTTCTTGGTGTCGTCAGGTTGTCCGGCCGTTTTCTATTTTATTGTAAATGTTTTTGAATTTATTACTTAAATTAATATACTTTCCGCTCATTGTTTTCAGACTGTTATTGTTATTGTTCGTTGGGGTGACTGACATTGGATCGTATCCAAAGTAGAAATTGGGTGTAGCTAGATAACGGGCCTACCGACGGCAAAATTTGTTGTATAGAACACAAAACGTGGTATATTGCAATGTTATGTTAACTGTCTTGACTAAATTTGGGGAGCTTAATTTCCATTTTAAGAAAATATCTGTGATTATATCAATTTTATTGAAATTTATTCCCTATTGGCGTTTTAGTGTGTTTGATTGTGTTGCTAAAATCTGACAAAAAGAAAAATCTATTCCATGATGGCCATAATGAGGTGTTTTCGATGTCGTTGATAATGTTTATGAGATGGAGTTGTTGATGGAGGTAGAGGAGTTGTTAGTATGATTAAAATTGGTTGGAATTTTGGCAAAAAAACAATTAAGAAATTTTGTAGTAGCTTTGAATTATGTTTTTTAATAATGAAAATGAATTTAGCACCTCAAAAACCTTTAAAATATTCAAAATGTTAAAATTTAATAACTATAACTCAAATTTACAAAAATCCCTCCAATTTTTTTTTTAAAACTTACTAAAATTTATGAACCAAAAAAGTCTAGTTAGACTATTGCTTATGAGATTGTCAAGATGATAAAAGAGTTATTAGAAGCTGATGTGTTGTTTTTCGACAACGTTACTATTCTTGAGTGGATGATGATCGGTACAAATTTCATCATCTCTCTTTGCATGGGTTGAATTCAAAGTTACTATATTTTTTTCCCTAATATAATTTATATGTTTATTTGGTAGTTTATCAAAAATTTGGGTCAATAATCATATATATAGTTTGATTTGAAGCTTTTCAATCAATTTCTTATAAACGAAATCTGTCAATGAAATTTGAAAAACCTATTGGAATTTTGGGAAATTCCAAACAATAGAAATGTAGAGAGTAAACTCCTCTCCTCTAAACACAGAGAAACTAAAACAAAAATTTGCTTGCAGACAGAGATGGCATGAAAATGCTTTCTATTTCATTAACAGAACTGAAAAACTATTACAAAAGTCTTCCTCAATACAGAGGGATAACACAAAGAGTGACTGCTACAGACGCAGTGCACAAAATAACTACTCTCTGCCTTTCAAACAACACACTCTGTCTCATAAACCAACACTGCTATGTATTTCTTCTCCTCCGCACTGCTGTGCAAAACAGAACTAAAACATAATAATGATACATAGGCTCTCGGGCTTTTTTCTCTTTATATGGCGCGGCGGGAGTAAAACATTAAACAAAGAAATAAAAACAAGTTACAAAGGGAAAACCTTTTCGACACTTTAAAATCAAATGCACGACGTACGAGTGGGGACCACATCGCAGTCGGCAATCGGCGATCGGCGGTCTATAATCCTAAACGAAGTACATTGCAAAATATAATCCTAAACGAAGTCTATTACCCTACAAGAAAATATTTTAACCCTTAAACACTTAATTGACCAAAACTTTTCGAAATGAAACAAACTAAAAATTGTAGTTTGAGATTGTAAGAAAAAAAAATTGGTATGGCATAATGAAACTTACCCAGTTACAAAAAAAAAAAATTGTAGTGCATAATGAAACTTACCCAGTTAAAAAAAAAATGTTTCGGAAAATTATATCATTTATCACGACCTTTACTTCATCAACATTGATTCTACAATGCAATACACACTGTTGTCCAAATTGTTTTTTTTGGCACTAACGTTTATTTGATAAATACATCCAAACAGATTGTTAGATCTCTCAATATTCTATAATATAATATAATAAAAAGATATGTGCGAGTTTGCTTTCCCATGTTCTTCCATAACCTTTTACACAAATAAAGATGCATAGCATTAGTGAGAACCGCTCGTGAGAACCCAACTCCGACTGTTCTAAAGGGATCCACAATGTGCTGGTATAAAAGTGATCTTTGTGGTTTAATGTAAAAATTGGCCACTTCAGCGAGCTAACAATGTGCTTGTATAAAAGTTACCTTTGTGGTTTAATGTCAAAGAGTGTTGGGACCTCAAGTTGTGGAGACATGCGACCGAGTTATAACGGGTGCGTCCATGTGCGACAGGTGGCCGTATTGACTAACTTGGGCATGCGCGACGACACTAGGGCGACACTTGGTGATGTGTGACTGAGTTTTTATGGACGCACCCATGTGCGACGGGTGCTCGTACTAACCAACTCTGGCACATGTGCGATGGGCGCTTGTACTAACCAACTCGGACACATGTGCGACAGGCGCGTCGTGTCGACGAGCACCCACACTTGGGAGCGAGTCGTGTAGCGATGAGCAAGTATCGTGTGGATGGTGAACACGAAAAGGGCATCAAGAAAGCGTGTGCCCATAGCGAGCGGGGTCGTGTTGGAAGGCGCATGCGGAGGATGGGCACCTTGGTGATTTGTTGGGTGAAGTCAAGCATTGTGCGTGACGGGTGCTACACTGGCGGGTAGAGTAGGGTGTGTCGGGTGTAGTTAACACAATCTAACCTGAGTGACATGAGCTACCCACGTACATGGAGGAGTGGTGTAACACTTATACGGTGATGGAGCGGTTGGTTTATGGCATATACAATGGGCCAACACGTTTAAAATAGCGTGCAGACCGAGTTTATGCAATGGAGACGACGTGCGAACCATGGTGGGCCAACTCATGTAGAGTCATGACACAACCTTTGGAAAGGGACCGCATGTGGCATATATATACACGACTGGCAGCTTCCAAAGGATCATCATTCGATCGATCAAGGATTAAAGCGAACAACAAGAAGTGAATTTAGACTTCTATTTCAAAAGGTAATTCGGTGAAGGGGAAGGCAGACAACGAAAGCATTGGGCCGAAGTTTGCTGACTTGTAGATAATTCAATTTTTCTGCGTTACAAAACCAACGGGCCGAGTAAAGTGTTCTAAACAAAGCATCATGCAGAGTTTCAGGCCAATTCGGGTCTACGCCCAGGGCGTTGGTGACCTGCGACACAAACATTGTTAGGTTCAATTGGGCAAAATGGAAGTGTGACAGTTTGCGACAGTTCGGAAGTGTGGGCAGAGTCGGGTAGGACGTGACCTGTGCTGCACAAGCAGCAGGGCGTCTGTGTAGACAAGTGATCCGTCGTGAAAAGGGTGAATAGGAAGCATGCAAAATGATTGAGAGTGTTCAACAAGTGAACGATAGGACCCAACAACATGTAGGAGGGTCAACCTCTGCACGAGTTTGGCGAAGAAAATTGTAAGCTTGGAAAATCTGTAAGGAAAGTATGTAGGATGAATATTAATGAAGTTGCATAGCTGAACTTTGCATTTTTATTATAAAAACATTGATATTGGTCAGAATCATTATTTCAGGGAGTTGCCCCTCCCTTGTATGTATGGGCGTACACTGATGGTGAATTAATTTTTATGGTTTATGTTTATTGCTGCTGCATAATGATGAACACTGGAAGAAATTAACTAAGTGTTGAGTAAAGGCATAGTCTATATAATTAAGTATTGATAAAAGGAAAAAGTGTAGTAGTGCCACACCTGCTATAGGTGGTTGAAAGAGTACCACAAGTATAGGGTCGTGACAGTTGGTATCAGAACTTGATTCAGGGTGAGTTGAGATTTGGCGAAATTTGAAGATTGAAGCTGACAAGTACAACATGCAAGGTTGCAGTTGGGCTGAAGCTTGGACATTTTTTCAGTCTGACAGGGGCATATTGCAGGGCCAAAATCAAACACTAGTATATGGTTTTGACTCATTCTCAAGAAAGAAAAATGTATGGTGGATGAACCTCAAGTTGTTGAGGTAATAGAAGTACTTCCGATAGATGTCTTCAAGGAGAGGTTTTTGGATCGTATGGATGAATTTGAAAAAAAGATGCAAGATCTGAATGTTGAGAAGGAAGATCTCAGGCTTAAGACTGTGAAGTGGAGAAACAAGTATGATGCACTCGTGGTACGATATGAGTACACCGAATGGAAGCTTGGGGAAACCTTGAAAGAAGTAAAATACTTTGAAGTGGTGACGGATCTTGGTATGGATGAGATTTCCAAATCATGAGAAAATTTGAAGGAAGTTATGGATGAGATAGCCTTATTGAAGAAATCTATTGGGAAAGGAACTTCTGGAGGGACTGCTCATGTGAAGATAAAAGAACGCGACTCATATGACGGTGTGAGGAATGAAAAAGCTCTTGGGATCTTCTTATGGGATATGGAGCAGTACTTGGATCGATTGGCTATTCCTAATGAAGAATCCAAGGTGAAGATTGTTGCTCAATTCTTGACGAAGGATGCAGAAATGTGGTTGAGAAGGAAGCTTGGCCATATTTCTCATGGTGAATGCGATGATATCACTACATGGGAAGAAATGAAAGAAGCTTTGCAGGGTCACTTTAGTCCACAAGATGAGACATGGGATGCGAGAACTATGATTAAGTACATTAAAAAAACTAGAAGTCTTTAATAGTATCAAAGTGAGTACCAAAGTACGATCTTGGAATTACTAGACATGGCAAAGAAAGACAAGGTTTTCAAAAAATTTATTGGGTTAAAACCTTGGGCACACAATGAGGTGAAGAGGCAAAAGGTAAAAACCATGGAGGAAGCCTTTGCTGTAGTTCATAGGCTGATTGAACACTATGATGAGGGGACCGAGAAGAAGAAGTAACCTGAAACCAAAAGAAAAGACAACGAAGGAAGAAATCTCAAGATCGAATTCCAAGTTGAAGATGAAGAAGCACTTTAAATGTTGGTTGTGCGGAGAGGACCACACGGTGAAGAATTTTCCTTCAAGACTGAATTTGGCTGCGACGGTGCAATCTGAAAAGAAGAAGAAAGAGGAACCAACGGTTGGGACTATGCAGGTATTGGGAGCTGCAATAGCTGTGGAAGCTATCCCTAGACATGATCATGAGAGAAACAAACTTGAGTATGTGAACATGAGGATTGGGAAAGGCACACTACTCACTACGGTTGATAGTGGTGCAACTCACAAATTCAATGGGGAGGACACTACCAAGAAAGTTGGATTGAAGTTCAAACCAATCCAAGCTCGAATGAAAGTAGTGAATTCACCACCTGATTATGTTATTGGTATTGCGAAGAAGATGCCAATTCATGTTGGTGATTGGCATGGAGATGTGGACTTCATGGTAGTACAAATTGATGATTATGAGGTTGTTCTTGGGATGGTATTTTTTAGGAAATTTTAAGTTATGATGGTACCACATGCGAAGAAGGTCTTCATTTATGATGGTAGGTAAGATGATTATATTGGTGTTCCTACCATAAGGGTTGCTTTAGTCAGGTGTAAATTGACACTTATGAGCGTGGTAGACATAAAACGAGAAGAAGAACTCCAAGAGATATTGAATCTTACAGAGGAAAAAATCAAGGAGCAGGCATATTATATTAGAGAATTTTCTGACAGGATCTTGCATGTGACAAGAAGGCTAGAGGCAATGGAAGGGAAAGAAGATGCAGACCCAAAGATTCAGGATGAAAGTCGGGAAACAAGCATGCAAATATTGGAGGAGGAAGATCCAAATAGGTGGATTTATTTAATAGTTGAGGAAGAGGGAGAGCCTTCGGCCTCCACTTTCTCCCCTTCTTCTTAGACTGACATGGGGATGAGGCTCATTATCTCCTGCTCATGGCAATGAGTTCTCTTGATATTATGAGCAGGAAGTGGAGCAAGATGGACACTTGATAGCAGGATGTTTTGAAAATCATGATTATGTAGGGGGCGTGTGTTCTTATGGAGGCGATGTTACAGTTGGATTGGCTACCCAACTTATCACCATCATAGTGCGATCCAACACATGAATTCTTGCAGAGTTGTAGAGTGATTCGAGACATGGAACAGATCAAGGTTGATCACATTTGGATGTTGACACAATATTTTTTTCATTTGGAGGATGTTGTAGAGCTGGTGGCATGGACATGGGGATGTTGGAGCCGATGATAGCTTGCGATGATATGTTGTATTATGACAATACGTTGTGATGATTTATTGCGATGATATGTTGCGTTGATATGTTGTGATGATATATTGTGAAGATATGGTGCGAAGATGCTTTGTGACGATATGATGATGTTTTCGAGGATGATAACATGTTTAGAGTGGTGGAGGATGTCAGGAACTCAAGTTGTGGAGACATGCGATTAAGTTATAGTGGGCGCGGCCATGTGAAATGGGTGCCTATATTGACTAACTTGGGCATGTGCGACGACACGGGGCGACACTTGGCGATGTGTGATTGAGTTGTAGTGGGCACAAACATGCGCGACAAACACCCGTACTAACCAATTTGGGCACATGTGTGAAGTGCGCGCCGTGTTGACGAGCTCCCACTCTTGGGTGAGTCGTGTATTGGTGAGGGAGTGTCGCGCAGATGGTGAATGCGACAAGGGTGCCAGGAAAGCATGTGTCCATAGTGGGAGGAGTCGTGTTAGAAGGCGTGTGCAGATGACGTGTGTGTTGGGGACTCCATGGGCGAAGTCAAGCGTTGGGCGCGACTGACACTACATCGACGGGCCAAGTCATGTGCGACGGGTGTGGGCATCACGTGTTGACCTGGGTGATTAAAGTGACCCAAGCTACGCGTAGACATGGAGGAGTGGTGTAACACTTATGCGATGGTGGAGTGTTTGGTTTATGGCATATACAATGGGACAACACATATAAAATAACGTGCATGCCGAGTTTATGCAATGGAGCCGACGTGCGAACCATGGTAGGCCTAATCATGTAGAGTTGTGACCCGACCTTTGGAAAAGGACCGCATGTGGCATATATATACATGGTGGGAAGCGTTCAAAGGATCATCGTTTGACCGATAAAGGATTCAAGTGAACAACAAGAATTGAATTCAAACTTCTATTTCGAAAGACAATTCAGCAAAGGGGAAGGCGGACAAATAGACAACAAAAGGATTGATAGATTGGAGGTTTTTGGTGTATATTTTGAGATGCAATACTCGGAATATCCACAGTATTCATTTTTAGTCGATGTTTCAAGTCTAAATCAAGACTCATCATCAGGAAAAACCTGTTGAGAAAAGAAAAGATTAGGGAAATAAATAGAGGTCATGAAAGATCTGCTTCTCTTCTCTGAATTTTTATCCTAGTTTTTTCGAGATTACAAATCTCAATCCATGTATCCCTTCTGTACAGGGTAACAATGATAGATTGGAGGTTTCTTTGGTGTAGATTTTGAGATGCAATACTCAGAATATCCACAGTATTCATTTTTAGTTATCGTTTCGAGTCTAAATCAAGACTCATCATTAGGACAAACCTGCTGAGAAAAGAAGAGATTAGGGAAATAAATAAAGGTTATGAAAGATCTGCTTCTCTTCTCTAAATTTTTATCCTAGTTTTCTTAAGATTACAAATCTCAATCCATGTGTCCCTTCCATACATGGTAACAATGATAGATTGGAGGTTTCTGTGGTGTAGATTTTGAGATGAAATACTCGAAATATCCACAGTCTTCATTTTTATTCGACATTTCGAGTCTAAATCAAGACTCATCATCAGGACAAACCTACTGAGAAAAGAAGAGATTAGGGAAATAAATAGAGGTCATAAAAGATCTGCTTCTCTTCTCTAAATTTTTATCCTAGTTTTCTCAAGATTACGAATATCAATCCATGTATCCCTTTCGTACAGGGTAACAATGATAGATTGGAGGTTTCTGTGGTGTATATTTTGAGATGCAATACTCGGAATATCCACAATATTAATTTTTTAGTCGACGAAAGGATTGGGCCAAAGTTTGCAAACACACAATTAATTCGGGGTTTCTGCATTATAGAACCGGCAGGCCGAGCTGGGTGTTCTGAACAAAGTAGCGTGGAGAGTTTCGGGCCGAATCGGGTCTACGACCAGGGCGTCCATGACCCACGAGATGAAAAACGATAGTTTCGGTTGGGAAGAATAGAGGCGCGACAATTTACGACAGTTTTGAAGTGTGGGCCGAGTCGAGTAGGACGTGACCCATGCTACACGAGCAGTAGGGCGTCTGGGCAGACAAGTGACCCATCTTGAATGGGGTGAATGAGAAGTGTGCAGAATGACCAAGAGCGTGCAACAAGTGCATGAAAAGACCCTACAACGTGCACGAGGATCAACCTCTGCATGAGTTTGGGGTAGAAAATTGTAAGCTTGGAAAATCTGTAAGGAAACTATGCAGGTTGAATAATGATAAGGCAACATAGGTGAACTTTGTATTTTGATTTTAAAAACATTGATATTGGGCGGAATCATTATTTTAGGGAGAAACAAAAGAAGAAAGAAACAAATTTCTACCCAGATTGGGCAGAATCCTCCATGCAGAGCTTTTTCCCTTTCTTTTTGTTGACTTTTACCCAACCCGAATGGTGCGACTGGGCTAGAACCACTTGTAGAGTATTGTTGATTGAAGGAGGTGTCTCCTTATCTGTGTCGAAAGAGGAAGACTCATGGTTACGTTTCTGAGTGGCCGTAGTGATAGGGGGACCCAGAGGGACTTCAGAGGAAGGGTCCTTCATTTGTTTAGCCTGCTCCATTTTTGCCTCGATCTCCTCCTCCTCTGAGCCAGAGGATTCATCGTCATCTATGATGTTTTATTTTTTATTAATATAACAAGTTTTTCTAATTAAATTTATTAAAATATATCTTTAATATAATAACAAGTCATTTTAAATTGAAAATTTGGAGAAAAATCTATAATTCATGAAAATATAAATAATAAAAAAAGGAAAAAAATGAAAAGTTAAATAAAAAGGAAATAAAACTAAAAAAAAATAAATTAATAACTAAAAGAAATAGAAGTTACGACTTCAACCAATCATCTTATAAATAAATAAATTTAAACAATAATAATAAATAACAAAAAATTACTAAACCATGGATAAGTTGCATAAATTTTTGATAAAAGAAAAATAATAAAAAATCAAGAAAACACTTAGTGCTTGATACGATACCTGTCGCAAGTATACCAAATAGTTTTGTAAAGTTTAAATTTTTTGCAAACATTTTAGCGTGGAATCTTGGTTTTTCTATAGTTTGATGAGAGAAAGGAAGAATCATGGGCAGCTGGAACAAGCCACCAGAAGGGGGTTGCTATCATAATTATGATATATTCATGAATCACCGGGCCAAGGTTAAAAATAACTTCTTCTTCTCTCTTTTCTTCTTCTTTTTTTTTCAAAAGAAAAAAACATTGATCTATTATATTATAGTAGAGACAGTGCATGATCACAATATATAGAGATTAGTAGGCCATAGTCACTATATAGAGAGTCCTATACCACGCCAATATAGGCCTGGACCAATACATGTAGTGTCATATGTCAATTCACTACCCATATCTTAATTACAGTGTATAAAAAGATCAAAAGGAGGTGTCAAAAACCATCCATCCTTAACACAAATAACCGCAGATGAGTGGTTTATTTTCAAAGAGATTGATGTATTCAGGACAGTTTAATATTCAACCATAACCAAACCAAAATGCCACCTTATCTAAGCACTCTTGTCAAGTCCAGCAGTGACCAACATGCTAGATGAAAAGAGCAGACTCGATGTTTGAAATGAAGTAGGCTCACTTGACAGGCTCCCCTGATGAAGAATCATGAAGTCAAAAACAAAAAATAACATAAAATCCATAATGCACAGCACCGCCCCCACGGTCGATCTAAATGGATCACAAACACCCTCATAACAACAAAAAATGTCAAGCTCGCTTGAAGAAGAGGCAGGAAACTGAGATAGCAAAATAACAAAGTAGAGCACCATGTGACACCCTCACCGATAACTCACATTATAAGGGCAGGATCACATATTCCTGCAACAATAGAGGGCCTTTAAAACGAGCAATGAAGAACTTTTTAGGAGAGTTAGAGAGCCCCTTCTTGGACAATATATCAGCATGAGTATTTCACTTGCGATATATGTGATTTAAGGGCGGGTTGTTGAGCTTTGCAACAAGAGTTTTGATTCTTTGAATCCACCCAATAAACCTTTTGGTTGTAGGATAGCCTGACTCGATAGTCCCCCCCAAAACAACCTTTGCATCCCCATATACATAGAAAGTAGGTAAATGTAAGTTGAAAGCCATCCACACGCCACTCCATAAGGCCATAAGTTTCGCCTTGATATTGGATCCCCTACCCCCATTCTATTGGATCTGGAATCTTTCCAAATTTTCAAGCTTAATCTAGGCACCACATCCACATAAACCACCCTGTTGTGCACCATCGAAGAAAATCGTGGGGAGAGAGATAGGATGAGCCCTGATCTAGTGAGAAATATCCCTCACCATAGGGGCCAAACAGATTATGCATTGATCCAAGTGATAATGGCCCCAAATATGTGCCTAATAATAATAGGCTTTCCCTAAAAAAATTCACGATTCCTGGTCAACCAAATCTCCCAGAAAAAGTAGAAAGGCAGGGCTTTGAATTTCACTTTGAGAGTGCCCCAAGTAGAAATGGTATTGATAATGTTAATCGGCCTCCATCCCAGCTCAATATGAAAATTAGAGAACAGAGCCCAAACTTTGAGTACTATCGAGAATTCAAGAATAGGTGGGCAATCGATTCCTCAGGGTGATTACAGTATATGCATATGCCCGGTCCATGTATTCTCCTCTTAATGAGGTTGTCCCAAGTCATCACCCGCTCCTTCCACACCAGCCATTCGAACAACAAGATTTTAAAAGGGATGCTCCAATGCCAATACACCCAAAAAGGAGATCAAGAAGTAGCTCCAATTCGGTTTTTAATGATAAATAGGTAAATATCCTGCACTACCAGATGATCAGCTTTCATGATACAATCCCATACAATCCTATCTCCTCCAAGGTGGAAGCTGAAACCACTAGACCATAAGTAATAAACATAATTATGCTATGGTTGAACATCTCGATTCAACAAACCAAGTTGGGTTGTCGATTTCCACTTTGGTCATCCTTGATGCCAAGAGGCTATAAGCTGAGATATGAAGAAGATCCCCCTATGATACAATACATGAACCATTATATTCTCAATCTGTGGACCCTCCAAAAGACCCACGATCCTATCATAGCCCAGCAGAATACTCCCACCATTTCTGAATCTCCATACTAGATGTAAGGCGAATTGATCGATTACCTTCCTAAATCCCTTCCATATGGTGGATTAATGTCTTCTCCGAGGCATGGATCCTCTATAGATCTGTATGAGGGGCTCACCATCGAGTTATTTTGTTTAGAAAATAGCCGACTGCATGCCACAGCCATTCAAAACACACCATAGTGATTTGATTAAGAGGGTCATCACAAAGGATCTGGCATGAAACAGTCTCCATCCCGCGAAATCTTTTGGCACTGTCAACCTATCAAGCTTGCAAAGGTGGAACTTTTTCCCTTTCGATGCCCCTGTCCAAATGAATTGTGATATGTGGCATTAATAAGAGAAACCATGCTTACAGGAAGGAAGAACAGATGGCCCCAATACACCACAAATTGTTGTAAAAGAGCTTGGACCAATATGAATCTCCCACCAACCGACAACCATCTATGAGACCACTTATATATCCTATCTCTAAATTTTTCCACTATCCAAGTCAAATCTGTCGATCTATATCCACTCGGTTTCAATTTAAATTCAAGGTAAGTAATACCCTCCGATATATGCTTTGTTTGAACCCCCAGGAAGCCAACAATGAAACTGATCTCATTTTCATCACCATCCGCATGCATGAGGAGGGATTTTCTTTTATTGATAATTATCCCTTTTGCAACACCAAAACGAGTGAAGAGAAAGTGGAAATAGAACCATTGATTCCTAATGATCCTGCCAAAAACAAGCAAATCGTCTACAAACAAGGAATGTGAAATACATACAGATGGAGAAAAATATATGCCTTAAAAATAACCAACCCGCATTGCCATCTTCATGAGATTGCTAAGACCATCCATAAAAAGTATAAAAATTAAGGGAGATAGAGCACATCCCTGGCGAAGGCCACTCTCTGCCCCAAAGAAATCTGTTGGCAGACCATTAATGATTGAATATTTTACTGAAGTAATGCACATGTTATCCATCTTATATTGGGTAGAGATATGCCAATCCTAAGAAGGACCAGTCTAATATAGGACCAATCGATGCAATCATATGGTTTGAAAAAATCCACCTTGATAATGAGCGCCTCCATCTTCCAGGACTGTACAGAGTGTAAGACCTCCTGAGCAGATGCCACTGCATCATGAATCAAACGTCCTTTAAGGAATCAATATTGGTCCACAGATATTTTTGATGATAGAATTCCTTTAATCCTCATAGCAATGATTTTTGATGAAATTTTATACAGGACATTTCATAATGATAACAGACTGAAATCAGTGAATATCTGAGGGCACGAAGATTTTTGGATCATCATGATAAACATTGAGTTGATATCTCCTAGAATATACCCCCATTTCCTTGACCTTTCAATAAGTCTGTGTAGGTCATCCCCCAAAAGCTCATAAAAATGCAAAAAGAACTCCGACGGCCAACCACCCAGCCCGGGGCTCTTATCATGAGTGAATCATTTAAGTATTGCCTCTATTTCATCCTTAGTTATGACAATCCCCAATATGTCATTTGTGTTAGAATCAAACATAGTCGTCATATGATCCAACACCTAGGTTTGGCATGTATGATCAATACTTACGTCTGCTTTGTAAAAGTCAAAGAAATAAGAAAAATCTTCCTTTTGTATGTCCTCATTGGAGTAGACTAAGTGACCATCTACCGCTTCGATGCTCCATATTGAATTCATGTTTCTCCTGCCATTTTCCACCTGATGGAAGTATTTTGTATTCATATCGCCCTCTTTCATCCATTTGACTCGACTCTTCAATTTCCAAGTCACCTCATGTATGTTTAAAATTTCTAGCTTCCTTTTCTCCAGACCTTCCAAGAGATCATATGATTGTCTGGTCAGAGGGGTGGAAAGCATGTCCTCATAAATTAGTCTCACTTTATCTGATATCTCATGCAACTCCCATATAAGCACTTCCTTTTTCCTCCTCTCCCACCTTTTTCTGTAAATTTTCAGTTTCCTTAACTTCATTGAAAACTTTCTCCACTCGTCTCCAACATAAGATTGAACATCCTCCTTCCATACCTCAAACAAAATTTGATTATACTCAGGATCATTTAAACAGATCCTGTTGAACTTGAAAGGAACCCCCCTATGATCCTGTTCCAATTGCCAAGATAGAATGATGATCATATGGTCCGAGAGGGTTTCCGCAACAACCCGAGATATGATGTTACCAAGTATCTCAATGATACTTTCATGGGCCATCACCCTGTCCAATACCTTCCCAATGAACTCCACACCCGAGCGCCTATTAGTCCATGTTGGTCTAAGGGGAACAGACAAAATGTTAACCATGTGGCATTCCCGGAAAATTTTAGTAATGCAATTCACCTATTGAGATTCAACAAGATGATGAGCTTAGTGAAAAGAGTCGCCTTCACGAAGTGGGCCCATAGGCTATTTTTGGCGCAAGTCTATTTTTAGACTATGTCTATTTTTAGACATGTTGATCATATTCTATGAGTTGCAAGATGCTATTTGTGGATGGTTGGTCAAGTTGGAAAAATAGATGGACTCCTATTTTTAGACATTTTGGGCGAAGTCTATTTTTAGACTGCCAGTCTAAAAATAGACATGTCGGATATTATTAGCTCTTAATTATATTTGGACTCTAAACAACAACTTATTCTCTTGGAGCACTTCAGTTCAGTGCACAGATGTGGCACAACTGACAGAATGAATTACGCTATTCATGAGGCATGGAGTGGCACAAAGCAAAGTGTCACACACATGAAGGTTTTTGGATGTGTGGCTTATTCACACATACCGGATCAGCTAAGTAAGAAGTTGGACAGCAAGGGGGAGAAATTTATTTTCATTGGATACAGTGAGGAATCCAAGGCCTACAGGTTATATAACCCATCCACCAAGAAGTTTATTGTGAGCAGAGATGTTCAGTTCATTGAAGAGGAAGCTTGGGATGGAAGCATAGAGAAAACAATGAATTTTAAACACTTTTTATCTCATGATGAGAATGATGATGAGTTGGCTGAAATACATCTCCAAACAGCAACACCAACACAAGCACAACAAGAGACACCCTTGAGGAGAAATGAAAGTGATTCTCCAAGCACACCACAAGGAGGAAATTCAAGTGCTTCCTCAAGCATTTGTACACCAAATGAAAGAGGTAAGAAGTCCAGAAATTTGAATGACATTCATGCACAAGAGGCAGCAAATGAAGGCATCAATTCTTTGTTTGCTTTATATTGTCATGTTGATGATCCTGTTCATTTCGAAGAAGCTATTAAGGATAAGAAATGGATAGAAGCTATGGATGAGGAGATTAATGCCATAGAAAGAAATAAGACTTGGGATTTGGTTGAACTCCCAAAAGGTAAAGATGTCATTGGAGTTAAATGGGTCTACAAGACCAAGAGTAATGCTGAAGGCAAAATAGAGAGACACAAGGCAAGGCTTGTTGTCAAAGGGTATAAGCAGAAGCATGGGATAGATTATGAGGAAAATTTCGCACCGGTTGCTAGAATGGAAACCGTGAGAGCAGTGCTGTCCATAGTAGCACAAAACAAGTGGAAAGTTTACCAAATGGACGTGAAGTCAGCATTCCTAAATGGAGTGTTATTGGAAGAGGTTTACATTGAACAACCTCTTGGCTATGAAAAGAAAGGCCAAGAGCACAAAGTGTGCAAGTTGAAGAAAACTCTTTATGGGCTGAAGCAAGCACCAAGAGCATGGTACAGTAGGATAGATTCCTATCTACTGGAAAATGGATTTGAAAAGTGTCAGGGAGAACCCACCCTCTACATCAAAGAAAAGGATGGTAAAATGTTGATTGTAGTTTTATATGTTGATGATGTTATTTTCACAGGTAATGATGATTACCTTATTGAAAATTTTAAAACAGTCATGAAAGAAGAATTTGAAATGACTGACATGGGTTTGTTGAGATACTTCTTAGGAATATAAGTAGAACAAGATGAAAATGGGATTTTTATCTCACAGGAAAAATATGTTAATGAAGTGCTGGAAAGATTTAATATGCAGGAGAGCAAAGCAGCGATCACTCCCACAGTGATGGGATTAAAACTCAGCAGAGAGGACAACAACAAGGATTTTGATCCTAGCTTGTACAAGAGCATAGTTGGCAGCCTCATGTATTTGACTGCAACTAGGCCCAACATAATGCATGTTGTTAGTTTGATTTCCAGATTCATGGAAAAGCCAAAGGATGCACATTGGCAGGCAGCGAAGAGAATTCCGAGGTATGTTAAAGGTACCAAAAGGTATGGCATTTTATATACTGCTTCAGAATGTTTAGATTTAGTTGGATACACTGACAGTGATTGGGTTGGAAGTGTAGATGATCGGAAGAGCACTTCCGGTTATGTTTTTCACATGGGTTCAGGAGCCATTTCATGGGCTTCTAAAAAACAACCCATTGTAGCATTGTCTACAACAGAGGCAGAATATGTGGCAGCTACAGCAGCAGCGTGTCAAGCAATTTGGATGAGGAGGATGTTAAGAAGTTTGTGCCAAGAGCAGGTAAAAGGAACAGTGATTTATTGTGACAATAGCTCAGCTATTGCATTATCGAAGAATTCTGTGTTTCACAAGAGAACGAAACACATTGACACAAAGTTTCATTACATTAGAGAATTGGTAAACAATGGTGAAATTGTTTTGGAACACTGCAGAACTCAGGAGCAGTTTGCAGACATTCTGACCAAGCCATTGGGGCAGAAGAGTTTTGAGTTTTTGAGGAAATGTTTGGGTATGACTGATAACCCAGCAGCTGAAATTAAGGGGGAGTGTTGAAATTACTTTCCGCCGTTCTCTGTACAGGAGGCCGCCTTCCAATTTTGTTTGCAGAAGCTTGTACGTGAGCCGCTTGCCAAAACCGTTGAGCAGTCAACCTCCGGACCTGAAATTTCGTAAAGCAGATTGAAGAAAAATTCCGCATCACAACTTTCTGCCGTACCATTGCAAAAAATCAGATCCGGGAAAACTTATAGGGTGGATTTAATAAAAATTCCACGTCATAACTTAGGTGACATCAGCAGCAATTTTTGGCACCTGGAATTTTTATGCAGATTAGTTAAATTTCTGTTTTGAAGTCCGGTTAAATGAGATGGTCAAGGTTTTTTAATGTTTTGTTATGATGCGTTTCATATCAGAGCGTTTACATTTAAATGCCTTTGAGTTATATTATATACATATGTTCTAAATATATGTTATATATATATTATGGGTACGATTCTAGCTTGGTGGGCCCGAAAGGGCAATAGACTTTAGAATTAGTTTTAGTTTTTTTGTTTTTAGTTTTAAAATAGTTTTATTTTAAAACAGTTTTTTTTATATAATGAAAAAAGTGCTGAGGCATATAGAGTTTAAAAAAAAAGGGCCCGTGAGTTCATATTGTAAGTTTTAAATTCTTTTTACACATCAGAAGTAAAGAGACTTGTATAGCACATCAGTGCATTGTTCAGATTGTAAGTTGGAATTGTACACACAGCAGAAGTGTAATAGATTTTGAATGGCACAGCAGTGCATTCATTTTTGAAGAGACAAAGTATTTGTCCAAAGTGAAATTGTAGAGAGTGTGAGTTGTTTTGAACTGTGTTTTGAAGCAATCAAAGTTTTTTTTGTATTCCCTCAGGCAGAGGAGATTTTGTAACCAAGTTTTTTTTGAAGTTAAATGAAATAGTTTTTAGAGTGAAAACTCTGTTTCCAGTGAAGCAATTTTTAATATTTTCTCTGTGTTGAAGAGGGGAGTTTTATTCTCCATTGTTGTTCTGGAATTCTAAATATTCCAACAAGGATGGAGAACCATAAATACTACCACTGATGTTTGAAGACAACCTAAAGAAAATTACCATTTAACTTTCAAAACTTTATCATTAATCAATTATAATAGTAAATTGAAGTAAATACTAAAATATTCATTAAATTATTTAAATACTAATTTATAAAAATATATAATGTAACTCTCTTCATTTAAATTTATAATTTTATATAAAATATCATTTTTAAATGTTATAAATTATATAAAATTGTACACTAAATCCACTTTTAAAAAAAAACCTAAATCCTCCAAAATTGTTAATGAAAATTTAAACTACCCCAACCATAAAATCATCTCTGAAAACTATCCCAAAAAAACCAACCTTTGGCATTTTAATGATTTGGTTCACTCAATGTCAAATTGGAAAGAGACCAACATTACAAAGGAACACGTTTCTGAGAAAACCCTTAAAACAAAAAATTGTTTCTGAAAAACTGATTTTATGTATTGAAAAAAGAAAATGACCGTACAGAACGACGTTTTCCGTACCGTTCCATTTTTTAAAGGTTTTTTTCAAGAAACGAATGCTTCCGTTTCTCGTAACTAGGATTTTAACTAACTAGTTTAATAGGAAAATGACAATAAATAGAATAACCATATAACACATGAAGTTCGTTGTTTGGTGCAGGATAACAATGACACAAACTTCATGTTGTTTTATGTAGGATAACAATTTCACACATAAAATCAAAAAATGTGTATCTATTTTAAATAGTTTATTTTTAGTCTTTTCTCTTTTGACATGCTATCTCAATTTTGAAATATCTGCAAAACAAAGATTTGAAATGTCTGCAAAACAAAGATATAAAATAATTGAATTATGCCACCATTTTGATTATATATATAGTTGATTTTAAGTGATCCAAACAAACCAACTTAGAAATGAAATCATTTAAGTTAAAACAAATGCATTCAATGTCTCATTTTCTTTCTCAATAATAAATCCTCTTTTCTAACCTCATGTAAATCATTTCAAATCATTAACTAGACTAAAATCAATAACCCAAATTACTAAAAATTAAATACAAATGAACTTTATCTAAAATAACAAATAGATTGAAATGATGTTGAGTCTAAAATTGAATTAATAATGAAATGAATATACTTCATTTTCAAATAATAAAGAAAAAAGACTAACATATCACTCAAATAAAAAAAATTATCTTAAAATTATAAAAACAACTCTTATCCATTAATGAAAATCATCTACTACCTTCCACCACTCCCATGGATTTCCCCTCTCCCATCCATATTAAGTTCTACCGTACACATACGTACATCGTACATGAAAAAAAACCCTCGAACAACACATATTAAGTTCTACCGTACACCGTACACATACGTACATCGTACATGAAAAAAAAACCCTCGAACAACACATATTAAGTTCTACCGTACACATATGTACATCGTACATGAAAAAAAAAACCCTCGAACAACACAAATGAAATTTAATTAAAATTTAAAAAGCTCTAATTAAAAAAATAAAAAAACTCTCTAATAATGCAGAAACAAAAAGACTAGAATTTAACTTAAAACTATAAAACAACTCTAATCCACTAACGAAAAACATATATTACCTTCCAACTCCCAAGGATTTCCCTTTCGGATCCCTGTTAGGTTCTACCGTACATCGCACATGAAAATAAAAATCCCTAGAACAACCCCAATAAAATTTAATTAAAAATTAAAAAACTCTCAAATAATGCAGAGGTAAAAAGGCGAAACAACCCAAATAAAATTTAATTAAAAAAAAAAAAAACTTCAAATAATGCCGAGGTAAAAAGGCGAAGTGAAACTAACACGACGTCACCCAACCCACTACTACCGAACCTGGCTTCAATAATCATCTTTAAAATCATATTTTGCGAAATTCAATAAGTATCCCCCATCGAATCATATTTTGTGAAATTCAGTGAAACATATTTTATAAAAGTATTTTTCCTTTAATCAGATTATTTTAAGTAAATAGTTTTTAGTGTTATTTTCTTTAAAGGTTTTTAGGGTGAATTTTTCTCATATAATTTTTCACAAAAATTCATTAAAAACATAAATTTAATGTGTTATATAATAAAAGTGTTTTACTAGTTTTAGGGTGCTGAATTTATATATAATCAAAAACCAGTTTAAATAACAGAAATCAAGATTTTACTTCAAATTTTTTTACAGACTCTAGCACTTAAAACTCAAAAAATAACACTAAAAACATCTCTTTTTTAAGAAGTTCACCTATCTTTCTACAAGGTTAAAGTTCATGTAAAAATATGAAAAAAGAAAGGGAAAGCCTATAAAAACCACCCTTCATTGAAATTGAAAGTACCTGCGCCACCTTCTCACAAAAGAAATAAGAAAATACCTCTCTGCTTCACCACCCTGATGGTATCATCCACACACTCTCCTCAATAATTTCTCTGACAAAACAGGTGAGAAAATACCTCATATTCTCTGCTTTTTCAGAGAGACCAAAATAAGCGTTCCTCATCCTCCCTCCTGCAAATAATTTATGAGATAGAATTTATGAGAGGTAAACACAGTCTTCGAGACGGTTCCAGAAACTACAGCTCAAATAAACCCACACAAACTTGAGCTCTGAGCCTTCCTCTGTCATCTTCCATTAACTTTTCTGCATGTCATCTTACCTCCGTTGTGACTGCAAACAACGATTAAAAAAGAAACAGGCTCTACCACCATTTTAGATAAATAAATAATACATACACCCGAAAAAAACAAATCCATGGAAGAAATTGTGTGCCTCCGGGGTTGAAACAAAAGCATCCATTGTCTCATCTTCTTCCTCAACAACGAACCTGTTGCAAATCAGAGTTTATTTCAAATCATTAGCTAGGCCACAACCAATAATCATGAATTTCCAATTAAATTAAAAGAAAATAAGCTTTACCTAGAATGACCATCTCTAGGAATTTAAATGTCCTTGGGACTGAACGAAATAACAGTAAACCGCTTGCAATTTTCTAGAGCTTCAGTAACTGAAACGAGAAACTACAACGTTTACAGTTTAACTCTTCCAGAGTCATTTAAATCTTTCAGCAAAAAAATGGGGACCAAATATCTACCGGGTTAGAGGATCACCGAGTAGAAAATTACTGAATAACCGAGTTGGTATGAGAATCATCGAATGACACAGTTGAGGCCAACGACATTCTGTACTTAGGGGAGTGGTTATTATCTTTTAAAAATAAAATAGCTTGAGCAAACGATGCAGGCACAAGACTAAAAAAATGAAGAAAAACAAAAGGTTAACCCTCTACCACTAAATCACACATTTTACAAATATTTTAATCATCAGTACCACTTCTAGCTAAACTTTAGCTTTCATAATCATTTTTAATGAAATTTGACTGAACATTTTTGAGGTTATTTAATAAACCCGATTAGCAAGACTTTGTAAGTGGGTTAACCCAATGTTCTACGGAGTTAGCCGTTTTACCCAAACAGAGAGCAATGAGTGTGACAGGATGGACTAAATCAGATGACTGTACGAATCAACATTCCCTGACATTGCACGCCACTTTCACTGACAGAATAAGAAAGAAAGGAACGCATAAACTCTTCTTCCTCTTGATCGCCAAAATAAAGGGAAACATTCTTCGACCTCTCTCCCTCAATTCGACCTGCACACCATTTATGAATGGGAGAGAGACACATAAAATCGCCAGCTCAAATAAAACCAAAGCAAACCTGAGCTCCTAAGGTTCTGCTGTTATCTACTTCCAGGTCAAAACCAATTAGCAAGCAACTCCCAACGAGCTTAAATGTTGAGGTAACACCATAAAACAAATATTAGAGCGCCAAACATTCTACATGGTTATACATGCTAGTTAAAACAAAAACAAGAAAACAAAAAAAAAAAAACAAAACGTATACATGTTCCTCCACTCCAATGAATAATTTCACAGAATTCCAAAATCACTAGACATCCTGCATCAAAAATAAAACAGTGCAAACATCCGTCGGGGTTAGCTGTTTAATGAAACAGACATGGACAAAATGTGCCTATCTAGCTTATTCGATTCAGGATTAAGAATGAGGCCGAGGGTTGTCCTGGTTTCGATTTAGGGTTAAGAACGAGGTTGAGGGTTGTCCTGGTTCGATTCGATTCAAGATTAAGAATGAGGCCGCAGGTTGTCCTGTGCTAATCACATACATTAAACCAATCATGGGCATGCTTACTTGCACGATGCATAATAATTATCATTCTTCATTCTTAATCCTTCATGTCATCTCCCTAAGTTCACTAGCTTTAAACCAAACTGCTTATTAGACCACCTCTGACAAGAGGGACATGTATGGAAACAAGCCAGTCTTCTCTTGTCATCTTCTTCCTCACTGGCAAACCCTATGCTGTACCTGTTGCACATAAAAATTCATATCAGATCATGTTCAAAATATCTCTATGCTTACCTGACAACGTCCAATAAAAAACAGACCTACTAGTAAATTAATCTTCTCCTCTAGTCAATAAAATCCAGGACAAACATGCAAACTCGGAAGAAAAAAATAAAAGAAAAGGAAAATCAACCAAAATAACCACTCATGGTACAGGGAAAAATCATTTTCAAAATGGCAATAAAACACAACATGCATGGGATCGAGCCAAGCCAAACCAACGCAATTTAGAGCACACAAGAAAGTCCTGAAAGTGAGAGCAGCAGATATGAATTTCAAAACGAAACCACTCCTAATTACGCGTACTAGTGGTTTTCGGACTAGAAAATGGGTTTTAGGGATTTTAATCCGACGAGCTGGGACGGCCAATTAGCCCGTAAAATTCCGTCTCTACGGGGCATTCTATGAAAATTTGAATTCCTCGACCGTTGATAGGAAAGAAATATTTATACCAAAATATTCCTCCCTACACAATTCATTTTAATTTTAATGTAAAACAGTATAAATTCTCTGTATTAAATTTTTTAGTTTTTAAAATCTATATTTTAAATAATAATATTTGAGATACAAAAGAGGTCAAATTTTATTTTATATTAGTCCATATTATATCAATTAATAGGAAAAAATATTCACTTAATATAAATTATTTAAATTATTATTATTATTATTTTATTTAAATTATTATTATTATTATTATTTAAGTTATTATTTTTATTTTAATATAAATTATTTATTTTGATATATATTTGCAAAGGCTATATTTACTTTGATTTTCTTAATATAAATAAATATAATTTAATTATTTAGATAATATTTTTTTTAAAAATTTAATATATATATATATATATATATATATATATATATATATATATATATATATATATATATATATATATATAATTTCTCTAACTATTATGTAAAGATTTCTTACTCTTTTAGTGATCTTAATAATTGACACTGTTTAGGCTGCACTTATCTCTTTTTTTATATATATATATATATATATATATATATATATATATATTCTAACTATTATGTAAAGGTTTCTTACTCTCTTAATGATCTTAAGAATTGACAATGCTTTGGCTGCACTTATCTTATCTTTATCTTTCCATCTATTGAAACACTTTTAATATTATTTGCATGTCTCTGTTTCCATCAAATGGTTGTGAATATGTACGGAACATGTTCTCCCTCCAATCATGCTTGGGAGTTGTGTGAAATCCCATGTTCTTTCTCTTTCTTGATTAAAGAATATTTACATTGCGGTTTGTGTGAGTTGTCTAATTTTTTTTTTCTCTTTCTTACTTGACTCAGAGTATGTACATTTGGGTATTTTTTGAGTTGTCTGAATTTTTTTTTTTTTACTATTTACATTTGGGTTTTCTCAAAATAATAGTGTTTTTATATAAATTAAATAATTTAGTATAAATATATTTATTTTATGAGAATATTTCAAATTTAAAAATAAATAATTATAAAATTTAATTTAATTATAATTTTATGAATTAAATATATATATTTCATAAAAAAATTATAAGTTTTATTACCCTACCATAATCTACTAATATTATGTATTAAAAAAATCCATAACTAATTTTATATATATCCAAAAATCTATAACTAATTTTATAATTAAAAGATTTTTCATATATTTTATTTTAAATTAATTTTTATAATATTTGTTAATTAAATTGAAAGGAAAAAAAACGTAATTATTTTTAAAATAAAATTCAATATAATTAATATTATTAAAAATATTCTATAAAATTAAATCCTATTATTAATATATTAATTATGGATAATTAATTTAAAATTTTAAAAATCTTATTTCAAAATAAATAAATCTATCTGCATATCTACGTTAAAAAAAAACTACAACCTAAATCAAAATCCTTTCTCACACTTCCAATGAGAAAGTGTCTTTCAAAACCCCATCGGCGCAAGGGGAGAGAGACACGTATAAAGAGAGAGGTTCTCTCCATTTCAGCACCCCTGGCTTCGAATCTTGAGCCTTGGTTAGACTCGAGAGGAACGTGAATTTAAAATGGTATTTATGTTTTATAATAATATTTTAACATGATATTCAAATTATATAGTATATTTATTTATTTATTTTAAATTGATTAAGTTTTAAATATTACATGGGTAAGATTTCACACAATGATCTGTTCTATATAATTTGTTCTAACTATTTTGTAAACTAGACAATTACGTTAATAAATGTGAATAAGACAATGTAATAAATATTGTTGATAATTGTATTGCTCTGCCTTAGAGCAAAAGGAGGAGAAAGCTGATAATGTATGAGCAAATAGGAATGCGATTTGGATAAAAACGTTAGTGTGACTGCTGGTCAAGTTATTGGTGAATGTAGAGATTGGATTATTTTCTCCAGTTTTGATTGAGATCGCTAGAACTGATGATTCAGAAATTAGTTGATGCAAAGATTTGAATAATCGCCTTCAAGATTCAAGCCAACCTTGAAATCGTTGGTATGTGAGATCATTGGTAAAGGTAATTAGAAAGTTGTTTGTTTTCTTTATTAAAAACATAGAGATCTGGTACGAGGTTGTGTTTTGATCAAATTGTGATTCAGTGTAAATCATTCCACTATTGTGTTGGAATTTCTGATAATTCCAAAACAATATAGAGAGAATAATACTTTCATTCTAACACAGAGAATAAGTGGATAGAGATTTGCAGAATAAAACTTTTATTTCTATTTCATCAACAGCACTAAAAACTATTACAAAATGATATATTTCTTCCTCTAAGAGAGGGATTCACAAAACATGGTTGACTGCTACAGACACAGTGCTCTTTTAACTCTCTGTCTCTCAAAAAATGCACACAATAGTGCTCCTGTGGTCTACACTGTGTTTTCTTGCCTTCGGGCTCTCACAGCGATACAACACACTTACAAAATGCATTACATTACAATACTACGGGCCTTTTACTTTATATATGGCGCGGCGAAAAATAAAACATAAAACGAATTACAAAGAAAATGCATTGCTGAACATAAAACTTAACATAAGCGCGACGTACGAGTGGGGACCACATCGCAGTCGGCAATCGACGATCGGCGGATCAGCTTGACAAACAAAAACATGCAATGTGACAATTGCGATTTGCGATTTCCGATTGAGCAATGATGCGACAATCGCAATCGGCGATCAAACAAAAACTTGGCAGAATGAACCTCTTGAACTTTGCAATTGCGATCGTGCGATGGCGCGACAATCGCATCGCGTCTTTACAATCGGTGGATAACATATGGATGGGCAGAGTATTTGTGACAAGCGATTGCGATTGCAATTGTGGTGGGACCACATCGCATCGCATCGCAAATATACAATATGACATATGCGATGGAACACAATGCGACTTGCGATTTCAATTGCGATCGCATCGCAATTTTCCATATCAACAAGACACTGCAAGTAAAACTTGCGATTGCGATTAGCGCTTAAGTGGTGGGAACCACTTGTCGTGCCTTTTCAAAAACTTTTAAGTCTTTCGCCTTTTAAACACATTTCTTCAATTTTGATTGTTGAGGGCTTAAAAGCTCGAAATGACTGTCTTAAATAAAACTTTGTTCTTCCGTGCTTTGAAACCACGAAAGTCTTCATCCTTCTGCAAAAACGGCTACGCCCATCAAACATTAAATTCATCTCTGTAAACTCGGCTGTGGCCGTCAACAATTAAATTCATCCTTACAATTCTCCCATTCCTATTTGAATGCACCATGCTATGCACGCAATCTCTCTGTTGCTGCTGCTGCCTTTGTACTTTGTTTCTACCTGCTCGAGGCAAGCAGGTGACTTTAATATTTCAACATATTGTATTTTTAATTGCTGAATATTGTGGTATGAGACTTGTGGGAACAAGAATAGCAATATTACCACAGCACCAGAGAAGGCTCCACAGCATGTGGCCTTGGTTACCAAGTTAGTCCGGTTCGATGTGAAGAATGTTGGGATGAGTCGTTGATTTGTCAAAGAGCGGTGAGCTACATTAATTGCAGGAACATAGTATTGGTTGAAATAAGAGTCATGTTACAAATTCAAACTGTAGTTAGTAATATGATCGATGAGGGATCACAGGGAAACGATTCTATGCATGAAGAGTGGTTTTGGCATTGACTTAGATAGTCCCAAAAACTAGAGAAGCGTCGAGGCAATTGGTGAATTGTAAGTAGAGCTCTGGCACCACTACAAGAAGATCCGGTAGCACATCACGAAGTTCCGGTAACTATTGTTTGTAACCTGTAATAATTTTTTTCATTCTATAAAGTCTGGTTTCTGAAGTTTTACAAGTCTATCGATATGTTAAAAGGAGGCTCTAAATACAGACTTTAATATTAAACTGATGAATTAGTGATTAAGCACAATTGAATGGGTTTTAAAGAACCCTGTAAGAAATTTTTCTTCAGCTATTACAGGAACTTCTTACAACCAAAGAGTGAAGTGTGAGGTTTATGATAGTAAGAATAGGTGGTAGCATTGATAGCCTACCGGCATCAATTCTCTAGAGGAAAAAAATCATTATGAAGGAAAAAATTGAGATGTAGTATACACAATAGCTTATCTATATAATCATCTAAAATAAACATATTTCTAATCTAATTAGTTTGCTAAAATTTGTATCAACAATTTTTTAAATATTCAATCTTAACTAATTAGTTTAAATACTCAGTTTAGCTAACTAGTTTAAAAGAAAAATGACAACTAGTAGAATAGCCATATAACAAGTGGGTAGTTGTTTTTATGTGGATAATTATTTGACAAAGAATATGTAAAAATATGTATTTAATTTTTCAAATTATTTTATTTTTCCTCTTCTTTCCTCCAACATGCAATTTTATTTAGGAATTTTTTACAAAACAAAGATTAAACAAATCAACCTAAGGCATTCAATGTCTCATCTTTTTCTTCAATAGTAAGCCTTATTGCCTTATTTTCTAACCTATTGCAAATCAAAGTTCATTTCAAATTATTACCTAAACCAAAATAATGACCTAAACTAGTAAAAAAAATAATTTAACTTTACCTGAAATGACGAATAAATTAAATTTATTTGGAATCTAGAATTGAAATAATAATAAAATTGGTGTACTTCATTATGAAATAATAAATAATAAATTTAAAATATCATTTAAAATATAAAAATATAACCATAAAACAACTCTTACAGCTCTACATACTAGATTCACAACAACAAAAAAAAATCCTGTTACATTCCACCACTCCCATTACTCCAATGGAGTTCCCCTCTGCCCATCCATCTTAGGTTCTACGATCCTACAACAAACCAGTATGTAACCTTGCTTCAATGATAATGTTCAAATCATATTTTGTAAAATTTAATGAAACAGAGTTTATAAAATATTTTCCCATTAACCAGGATTTCAGGGGGTTCACCCCATCCTCTACAAGATTAGCGGTTTACCTAAAAGTACCGAAAAAATAAAGCGAAGTGCTGTAAAAACCACTATTCGTTGAAATTGTAGGTACCTGCGCTACCTTCACACAAAACAAAAAGTATAAGAAAAGAGCTCTCACTTTCACCACCATGATGTTATCATCTATAAAATCTCCTCAATAATTTAACTCACAAAAAGAGTGAGAAAATACCTCATGTTCTCTGCCTCTTCGGAGAGACCAAAATAAGTATTCCTCATCCTCCTTCTTGCAAATAATTTATGAAACAGAAACACCACTTGTGAGATAGATATAGAATTTCTGAGATGGAAACACAACCTGTGAGACGGTTACAGAAACCACAACTCAAATAAACCCACACAAACCCTCTGAAGCTTTCTCTGTCATCTTCTATCGACTTTTCTGCATGTCATCTTACCTCCGTTGTGACTACAAACAAAAATTAAAAAAGAAACAGGCTCTGACGCCATTTCATGCTATATAAATGATACATACACCCGAAAAAAACAAATCCATGGAAAAATTATTTGCCTCTGAGGTTGAAACAAAAGCATCCTTTGTCTATTCTTCTTCCTCAACAACGAACCTGTTGCGCAAATCAGAGTTTATTTCAAATAATTAGCTAGGCCAAAATCAATAATTTCCAATGAAATTAAAGGCAAATTAGCTTTACGTGGAATGACCATCTCTATGAATTGAAATGCCCTTGGGGACGAACGAAAAAACAGTAAACCCTTGCAATTTGTTAGATCTTCAATAACTGAAACGGGAAACAACAATGTTTACAGTTTAAGATCTTCTAGAGTCATTTAAATTTTTAGCAAAAATTTGGGAACATATATCTCACCAAGTAGAAAATTACTGAAAAACAGAGTTGGTATGAGAGTTATCGAATGACAGAGTCGAGGCTAACAACATTCTTTGCTTAGGGGAGTAGTTATTATCTTTTAAAAAGTAAAATAGCCTTAACAAACAATGCAGGCACAGGACTAATAAAATGAAGAGAAACAAAATGTTAACCCTCCACTACTAAATCACACATGGCGGAAATACTTTAATCATCAATACCGCTTCTAGCTAACCTTTAGCTTTCACAATCATTTTTAATGAAATTTTGCTGAACAGATTTCTAGGTCATATATTACGCTCGATTAGCAAGACATTTTAGGAGGGTTAACCCAATGTTCTATGGGGTTGGCGGTTTTACCCAAATGGCCAGCAAAATAAAAACTGTTGTATGAACCAAATTTCGTGACAATGAACACCACTTTCCAAATTAAGAAAGAAATGACCGCATGGACTCTTCTTCCTCTTGAAAATCATGTTGGAATATAATTTCAACGCCAGCACAACAGAGAACAGGGCGGAAGTGAAGTTCGAGGGGGTCCGGCAAGATTGGCCAGGGGAGCAGCATACCCCATCGGAACTGGGCCCGCACCTTGGGTTCACATAACAGTCCGCGGGGGTCGATGAATTGAGTTGGGCAGTGGAGATTACCCCCTCGGAATGCTGATGTATGCTGGGGGCCCACATATGTTATATACGAACATATATCATATGTCATATGTGTTATAATGATCGCCGGTTAAAATATTTGTCACGGTATTTGTTTTAAATTTGGGTTTTAATTTTAATTGCCCATCATATATTTTATATGTTATTTGTTTTATTTAATATATATAACACATATATATTAAAAATCCCAGCACATTGTAAAAGCCGTGAAGTATAACTTTTATTACACAGCAGTGTACATAAAAAGGGAAAAGACAGTAATGTTATTACACAGGAATGTTTTTTTTATGAGAGCACAGCAGTGCGGGGAAGAAAGAACAGCAGTGCCAGAAAGTCAATTAAACTTCAATGTGTTTCCAAGCGGTGCTGACAGAAGTTATTGAGACCATTAAAGATTTCTGAAGCGGTGAAAATTTAGTGGTTGGGTCATCTTAATGACATAGAGATATTTCTGTTTTGTAATATGTAGAGACAGAGCTGAGTTGTCAATTGTAATGTTTTTCATATATGCATTGTTAGCCAGATGTTTAAAACAGAGACAGAATAGTTTTTACAAGCAGAAAGTATTGAAATTGTAAAAGACAGAGAGCCGTAATTTTTATAATTACACGTAATGATTTGTGTTTTTTTTAAAAATGTGAGTATGTACGTAGTGTATAAAGGTTGATTTAGATATATTTATATCGTGTGAGACAGAGTGATAGTTTACACTGTGTTTGCAGCAGTTAAACTATTTTGTAATCCCTCTTTTGAGGAAGTATTGTAACAACAGTTTTTTTTTATATATTGAATATAAATATTCTGAGTTGAAAACTCTGTCTGTGAGTGAATTTTTTTTTGAATTATTCTCTGTGTTAAAGAGGGACTGTTTATTGTTTTGGAATTCTGAAAATTCCAACATGGTATCAAAGCCAATCCAGGCTATTTGAAGGTCAAATACGCTGAAGGAAAGGAGTTTGTTATTGTAGAAGCCTCTCCAGCAGAGTGAAGGCTCAGCCAAAAGAATCCAAAGGTATTTCTCTATATAGTTTTGTAGTACAGTTGGTTAGTTTTAAAACACAGTCAAGTGTTTTTATCATAGTTAAAAGTGCAGAATGGCAGGAGCCAGCACAGGCATGAGTTTGGGAAATATCCATCTCCCACAATTCAATGGAAAGAATTATGATTATTGGTCAATAACTATGAAAGCTTTATTTACCTCACAAGAATTATGGGAATTAGTTGAGGATGGCTTTGAAGAGCCAGCAAATGAAGCAGAGTTTTTTATTTTAACTCAGGCAGAAAGGGAGTCACTGAAGAACAATAAGAAGAGAGATGCCAAGGCTCTTTTCTTTTTGTATCAAGCAGTGCATGAGAGTGTGTTTCCAAGGATAGCAGCAGCCAAGAAATCCAGTGAAGCATGGGAAACTCTCAAGACAGCTTATCAAGGTATGGAGAGAGTGAAGACAACAAAACTTCAGTTGCTGAGGAGAGACTTTGAGACTCTCTGTATGAAAGAGTCAGATAACATTGACTCATTCTTCACTCATGTGATTGGAATGGTCACACAAATAAGATCTCATGGAGAGACTCTTGAAGACAAGAGGATTGTGGAAAAACTCTTGAGAAGTTTACCCTCAAGATTCGATGTCATTGTCACCACCATAGAAGAGACAAGGGATCTCACAAAGTTTTCAGTGGATGAATTACATGCATCACTGATTACCCATGAACAGAGATTGGGTAGGAGTGAAAACTCATCTCTTGAGCAAGCCTTTAAGACCCAGATGTCTTTTGGAAGAGGAAGAGGGCAAGGCAGAGGAAACAAGAGAGGAAGAGGCAGAAGCCAAAACAGAGGTGGAAGGAACAGTCCAGCAAATGCTCAAGGAAGGGGCAGCAATCCAAATCAGCATCAAGGCTAAGGCAGCAGCCAACAGAATGGTCAGCAGAATGCACAAGGACAAAGGTATGATAAGTCCAATGTCCAATGTTATAATTGTAAGAAATATGGTCATTATGCTAATGAATGTAGAAAGAAGAAACAAGATATGAGAAGTGAAACTAGTGCAAATTTCACAAAAGAAAATAGCAGCCAAAGTAATTTGTTTTTAGCTTGTAATATGGCTGAAGAAAAGAGTGAAGACTTATGGTTTCTAGACTCCGGTTGTAGTAACCATATGACAAGAAACTTAGCAATGTTTTCTATGTTAGATGAAAGTGTGCAGTCACAAGTCACACTAGGAACTGATAGCAAAGTTTCTGTTATGGGAAAAGGAGATGTGAATGTTTTAACAAGATTAGGTGCAAGGAAAACCATAGCAGATATTTATTATGTTCCAGGAATGAAGTGTAACCTCTTAAGTGTTGGACAGCTTGTCCATAAGGGGTATAATGTTTTCTTTGATAATGATGTTTGTACCATCATGGATAAACCACCCAGCAAACAATGTATTGCTGAAGTGAAGATGACAAGGAACAGGATGTTCCCTCTCATAATGAGAACAGATCTGAAGAATGGCGAAGAGAAAGCAGCAGTTGCACAAGAGACTTTTCAAAGCGAACCAAAGGATGATAATTGGTTATGGCACTTGAGATTTGGACATCTCAACTTTGGAGGTCTTAATTTGTTGAACAGAAAAGGAATTGTAAGTGGTTTACCATTGATAGAGAAACCGGACAACCTTTGTGAAGGTTGTATTCTTGGGAAACAACACAGAGAAAGTTTTCCTTCCGGGAAAAGCATAAGGGCAAAAGCACCCTTAGAGATTGTCCACTCAGATGTATGTGGACCGATGCAAACTCCATCACTTACTAACAGCCACTATATCTTAACATTCATAGATGATTTTACAAGAAAAACTTGGGTTTATTTTTTGAAAAATAAAAGTGAAGTGTTTGAAAAATTTTGCAATTTCAAAGCACTTGTTGAGAAACAAAGTGGGCTGCATATCAAAGTCTTAAGGACTGATAGAGGAGGTGAGTATATCTCTAAAGATTTTTTACGTTTTTGTAGAGAAAATGGTATTCAAAAGCAGTTTACAACTAGATATACTCCGCAGCAAAATGGAGTAGCCGAAAGGAAGAACCGAACCATAATGGACATGGCGAGGAGTATGTTAAAGGCAAAGCACTTGCCTAATGATTATTGGGCTGAAGCTGTACATTGTGCAGCGTATATCTTGAACAGGTGCCCTACAAAAGCAGTTATGAACAAAGTGTCGGAAGAGGCATGGAGTGGCACAAAGCAAAGTGTCACACATATGAAGGTTTTCGGATGTGTGGCTTATGCACACATTCCGGATCAGCTAAGGAAGAAGTTGGACAGCAAGGGGGAGAAATGTATTTTCATTGGATACAGTGAGGAATCCAAGGCATACAGGTTATATAACCCATCCAACAAGAAGTTTCTTGTGAGCAGGGATGTTCAGTTCATTGAAGAGGAAGCTTGGGATGGAAGCATAGAGAAAACAGTGAATGTTAAACACTGTTTATCTCATGATGAGAATGATGATGAGGTGGCTGAAATACATCCCCAAATAGCAACACCAACACAACAAAGTACACCCTTGAGGAGAAATGAAAGTGCTTCTCCAAGCACACCACAAGGAGGAAATTCAAGTGCTTCTTCAAGTACTTGTACACCTACTGAAAGAGGTAAGAAATTCAAAAGTTTGAAAGACATTTATGAACAAGATATAGCTAATGAAGGTATCAATTCTTTGTTTGCTTTATATTGTCATATTGATGATCCTGTTCATTTCGAAGAAGCTATCAAGGATAGGAAATGGATAGAAGCTATGGATGAGGAAATAAATGCCATAGAGAGGAACAAAACTTGGGATTTGGTTGAACTCCCAAAAGGTAAAGATGTCATATGTGTTAAATGGGTCTACAAGACCAAGAGTAATGCTGAAGGCAAGATAGAGAGACACAAGGCAAGGCTTGTTGTCAAAGGCTATAAGCAGAAGCATGGCATTGATTATGAGGAAACTTTCGCACCGGTTGCAAGAATGGAAACCGTAAGAGCAGTGTTGTCCATAGCAGCACAAAACAAGTGGAAAGTTTACCAAATGGACGTGAAGTCAGCATTCCTAAATGGAGTGTTAATGGAAGAGGTTTACATAGAACAACCTCTCGGCTATGAAAAGAAAGGCCAAGAGCACAAAGTGTGTAAGTTGAAGAAAGCTCTTTATGGGCTGAAGCAAGCGCCAAGAGCGTGGTACAGTAGGATAGATTCATATCTACTGGAAAATGGTTTTGAGAAATGTGAGGGAGAACCCACCCTCTACATCAAAGAACAAGACGGTAAAATTTTGATTGTAGTCTTATATGTTGATGATGTTATTTTTACAGGTAATGATGATTGCCTTATTGAACATTTTAAAACAATCATGAAAGAAGAATTTGAAATGACTGACATGGGTTTGTTGAGATACTTCTTGGGAATAGAAGTAGAACAAGATGAAAATGGGATTTTTATCTCACAAGCAAAGTATGTTAATGAGGTACTTGAAAGATTTAACATGCAGGAGAGCAAAGCAGCAATCACTCCCACAGTGATGGGATTAAAACTCAGCAGAGAGGACAGCAGCAAGGATGTTGATCCTAGTTTATACAAGAGCATAGTTGGCAGCCTCATGTATTTGACTGCAACTAGGCCGGACATAATGCATGCTGTTAGTTTGATTTCCAGGTTCATGGAAAAGCCAAAAGGTGCACATTGGCAAGCAGCAAAAAGAATTTTGAGGTATGTTAAAGGTACAAAGAAATTTGGTATTTTTTATACTACTTCAGAAAATTCAGATTTAGTTGGATACACGGACAGTGATTGGGCTGGAAGTGTAGATGATCGGAAGAGCACTTCCGGTTATGTTTTTGACATGGGTTCAGGAGCCATTTCATGGGCTTCTAAGAAACAACCCGTTGTAGCATTATCTACAGCAGAAGCAGAATATGTGGCAGCTACAGCAGCAGCGTGTCAAGCAGTTTGGATGCGGAAAATGTTGAGAAGCTTATGTCAAGAATAGGTAAAAGGGACAGTGATATTTTGTGACAATAGCTCAGCTATTGCATTGTCTAAAAATTCTGTTTTTCATAAAAGGACAAAGCACATTGACACCAAGTTTCATTTCATACGGGAATTGGTTAGCAATGGTGAGATTGTTTTGCAGCATTGCAGAACGGAGGATCAATTTTCAGATATCCTCACAAAGCCACTACAGCAGAAAAGCTTTGAACATTTCAGGAAATGCTTGGGTATGCAAGAAAACCCAGCAGTTGAAATTAAGGGGGAGTGTTGGAATTAATTTCCAACTGCCCGACGAGCGCAGAGAACAGGGCGGAAGTGAAGTCCGAGGGGGTCCGGCAAGATAGGCCGGCTGGAGCAGCATACCCCATCGGAACTGGGCCCACACCTTGGGTTCACATAACAGTCCGCGGGGGTCGATGAATTGAGTTGGGCAGTGGAGATTACCCCCTCGGAATGCTGATGTATGTTGGGGGCCCACATATGTTATATACGGCCATATATCATATGTCATATGTGTTATAATGATCGCCGGTTAAAATATTTGTCACGGTATTTGTTTTAAATTTGGGTTTTAATTTTAATTGCCCATCGTATATTTTATATGTTATTTGTTTTATTTAATATATATAACACATATATATTAAAAAGCCCAGCACATTGTAAAAGCCGTGAAGTATAACTTTTATTACACAGCAGTGTACATAAAAAGGGAAAAGACAGTAATGTTATTACACAGGAATGTTTTTTTTATGAGAGCACAGCAGTGCGGGGAAGAAAGAACAGCAGTGCCAGAAAGTCAATTAAACTTCAATGTGTTTCCAAGCGGTGCTGACAGAAGTTATTGAGACCATTAAAGATTTCTGAAGCGGTGAAAATTTAGTGGTTGGGTCATCTTAATGACATAGAGATATTTCTGTTTTGTAATATGTAGAGACAGAGCTGAGTTGTCAATTGTAATGTTTTTCATATATGCACAGCAGCGTATTGTTAAAACAGAGAGACAGAGAATAGTCTTTACAGCAGAGTATTGTTTGTAAAAGACAGAGAGCTGTAATTTTTATAATTACACAGAACATCAGAGTTTTTTTTTTAAAACAGAGTATGCACAGTAGTGTATAGTTGTTGATTTAGAGAGACAGAGTATTTCTCTGTGTGAGACAGAGTGATAGTTTACACTGTGTTTGCAGCAGTTAAACTATTTTGTAATCCCTCTTTTGAGGAAGTATTGTAACAACAGTTTTTTTTATATATTGAATATAAATATTCTGAGTTGAAAACTCTGTCTGTGAGTGAATTTTTTTTTGAATTATTCTCTGTGTTAAAGAGGGACTGTTTATTGTTTTGGAATTCTGAAAATTCCAACAAATCAAAATAAAGATCGACGTTCTTCAACCTCTCTCCTGCAATTCGACCTACACATCATATTATTTATGAATGGGAGAGAGACACATAAAATCACCAGCTCAAATAAAACCAAAACAAACCTGAACTCCGAAGGCTATGCTGTTATCTACTTCCTCGATGTCGAACCCTCCTTTTTACGCTGTTTTCATTCATTATCAAAACCAATTAGCAAGCAGTTGCAGAAGAATTTACATTCTGTGGTAACACCATAAAACCAATATTAGGGCTCTTTATGCAAAGTCATATCGACAAGGCACTAAACATTTTGTACATGCTAATACTCGCTTCTTAGTAAAAACTATGAAAATAAATACATGAAAAAAGAACCGTACACAGAAATCCAAAATCACTGGACATCTGCAGAAAAAGTAAAACAACGCAAACCTACTGTAGGGGTTAGGTGTTGACAGAAACCAAGAATGAAACAGAGATAGACAGAGTGTGCGTATCTAGCTAATTCGTTTCAAGGTTAAGAACAAGGCCTAGTGCTGTCCTCTTTCGATTCAATTCAAGGTTAAGAATGAGGCCGAAGGTTGTCCTGTGCCAATCAAAAACATTAAACCAATTATGGACTTACTTGCATGATGCTTAATAATTACCATTCTTCTTTCTTAATCTTTCATGTCATCTCCCTAATTTCACAGTAAACCAAACCATTTACTAGACCACCTCTGACATAGGAACATATATAAAAACAAACTAGTCTTCTCCCGTCATCTTCTTCCTCACTGGCAAACCCTCCTCTGTACCTGTTGCACATTAGAATTCATATTAGATCATGAGATCATGTTCAAATATCTCAACGTCCAACCAAAAACATACCTGCTAGTCAATTCATAGAAATCGAAGATAATAGGTTTGATCTTCTCCTCTAGTCAATAAAATCCAGGACAAACAATGCAAACTGGGAAGAAAAAAATAAAAGAAATAAAGATCAACAAAAGCAACCACTCATTGTAATTCAAAACAATGGAAAAAACAATTGAAAAAATGGCTGTAAAACACAATATGGACAAGAAACGAGGCAAGCCAAACCAGTGCAATTCACAGTAGAGAAGAAGATGAAACACAAATGACAATATGCTGGTCTGAGAATGCTTTTATACATCCTCTCCCTCTTTTCAAACGGTAACAAGCGAACTGGGAGCTTTTTTGGTTGGAAGCGGATAGGAATTTGAAAACCACACCACTCCTAACCACCAGTATTAGTACTTTTCAGACTCTTTCAACAGAAGCTGTTATTTTTTTGGAATTTTAATCTAACAGGCGCAACGGATAATTAGCCAGTAAAATTCCATTCCTACTAGGCATTCCATGAACTACCATGAAGATTTAAATTAATCGCTTGACCACAAGGAATCAGGTGTTGATAGAACCTGAATCTTCATGCGAAAATATCGCTCCCTACACAGTTTAGTCATGAAAGTATTTTCACGTGGGCATTTTTAGTTTTTAAAATTTAAATTTTACATAATAATATTCGAGATACAAAGATGATCAAATTTCATGTTATATTATTATTTTTATTATGAAAAAAATATTTATTAAAAAGTTAATTTTTTCTAGAATTTTAGTTTTTTTGATGTATTTTAAAATTGTAGATAATTTTTTGGTAATAAATATATTTAAATAAATTTTATTGATATTTTAGAACCAACTAATGTGATTCATTATCAAAATTAAATAAATAAAAAATTTATTAAATTACTTTTATAGATATAACATATTATATTTATATAAATAAATAAAATTTAAATAACATTATATTTTTCTTTTATTTAATTTTTTATAAATACTTTAAAATAATAAATAAAATAAAAATATATATTTAAAATAAATAGTATTCACTTTAGTTTTTGGAGGAAAAAACATTTCCCTCACGAGGTTTCTTACTCCCTCGGTCCTCTTAATAATTTACCCCTCTTATGATACACTACCCTACCTTGGACAGGATTGGTTGAAATTCCTCGCTAGTCCGCTGGCCAACTGGCCTCCTGTCACGAGACACGGGTTCGATCTTTCGAATTCATTCGGATCAAGCTCCGATAGTCGAACCAAATAGACGTGAGAACCACTTCAAGTGGGCCCGCCCATACTCCATTACATTGAAAAGTAAGAAAAAAAAAGAACATAGACAACATTTATCTTCCCATTTATTGAAGCATCATTAATTTCAGCAGGTCGATCTTTCAATTAAATGCAAATGTAAGTAGGGAACCAAGAGGTTAGTTTTCTTTTTCAGAATTGGTTTCTGTGATTTATGGTAAATATTTAAAAAATAATTGGTAATAATTATATGTGAAAGAATATTGTTTATGTATTTAGAACTAACTAGTGTGGTTTGTTACTAGGACTAGGTGATAGATGAGATTAAGGCATTAAGTTTAAATAAATGTAGAAATAGCTAGCCACAGCTTTAAAAAAAAAAAAAAAATTATTCAAATAATAATTTTATAAATAGATAAATTTATTTATTTATTAATTTTTTTTAACGTACATTTATATGTTAAATATTTATAATACTTAGTCTAACTACACTGGTTTTTAGCCTTGAAAATCATGGAAATTTTGGTAAGATTTTAAGAAAATCTGATAGATATTTTTGTAAATCCAAGTTATAACTATTAAACTTTAATATTTTGGATGTCCTAGAGGTTTTTGATGGTGTTGAATCCATTTCCACCATCAAAATCATGATTCAAATACTCTTATTGTAAGATTTCTTAATTTTTTTAACCCGAATTGTAATCCCCACCTCCGACATTGTTTCAAGCCCCCAACCTTTTCTTGGTGTCGTCAGGTTGTCCGTCCGTTTTCTATTTTTATTTATCTATTTGACGTGGGACATTGTAATCCCCACCTCCGACCTTGTTTCAAGTCCCCAACTTTTTCTTGGTGTCGTAAGGTTGTCCGTCCGTTTTCTATTTTATTGTAAATGTTTTTGAATTTATAACTTAAATTAATATACCTTCCGCTCATTGTTTTCAGACTGTTGTTGTTATTGTTCGTTGGGGTGACTGATCGTTGCGACGACTCCGCCATTGGATCGTATCCAAAGTAGAAATTGGGTGTAGCTAGATAACGGGCCTACCGACGGCAAAATTTGTTGGATAGAACACAATATAAAGTATTTTAGAAACATAAAAATAAACGTGGTATATTGCAATGTTATGTTAACTGTCTTCTTGACAAAATTCGGGGAGCTTAATTTCCATTTTAAGAAAATATCTGTGATTATACCAATTTTATTGAAATTTATTCCCTATTGGCGTTTCAGTGTGTTTGATTGTGTTGCTAAAATCTGGCAAAAAGAAAAATCTATTCCATGATGGCCATAATGAGGTGTTCTCGATGTTGTTGATGATAATGTTTATGAGATGGAGTTGTTGATGGAGGTAGAGGAATTGTTAGTATGATTAAAATTGGTTGGAATTCTGACCCAAAAAAAAAAAAAAACAATTAAAAAATCTTGTAGCAGCTTTGAATTATGGTTTTTTAATAGTGAAAATGAATTTAGCATCTCAAAAACCTTTAAAACATCCAAAATATCAAAATTTTAAAACTATAATCCAAATTTACAAAATTCCCTCCAATTTTTTTAAAAAACTTACTAAAATTTATGAACAAAAACAGTCTAGTTAGACTACTGCTTATAAGATTGTCACGATGATAAAAGAGTTATTGGAAGCTGACGTGTTGTTTTTCGACTACGTTACTATTCTCGAGTGGATGATGATCGGTACAAATTTCATCATCTCTCTTTGCATGGGTTGAATTCAAAGTTACTATATTTTTTTTCCCTAATATAATTTATATGTTTATTTGGTAGTCTATCAAAAATTTGGGTCAATAATCATATATATAGTTTGATTCGAAGCTTTTCAATCAATTTCTTATAAACGAAATCTGTCAATGAAATTTGAAAAACCTAACAAAAGAACACATACAACAAAACCCTAACCAGAAATTATCTCTATAACTGCCGGTGATAAAAACCGTTGAGGAGACCACTGATTGAGTTATAGGCATGTGAAATGAAAGTACATTGCAAAATATAATCCTCAACGAAGTCTATTACCCTACAAGAAAATATTTTAACCCTTAAAGACTGAATATGACCAAAACTTTTCGAAATGAAACAAACTAAAAATTGTAGTTTGAGATTGTAAGAAAAAAAAATGGTAAGGCATAATGAAACTTACCTAGTTAAAAAAAAATAATTGTAGTGCATAATGAAACTTACTCAGTTAAAAAAAAAAAGTTTCGGAAAATTATATCATTTATCACGACCTTTACTTCATCAACATTGATCCTGCAATGCAATACACACTGTTGTCCAAATTTTTTTTGGCACTAACGTTTATTTGATAAATACATCCAAACACATCGTTAGATCTCTCAATATTCTATAATATAATATAATAAAAAGATATGTGCGATTTTGTTTTCCCATGTTCTTCCCTAACCTTTTACACAAATAAAGATGCATAGCATTAGTGAGAACCACTAGTGAGAACCCAACTCCGACTGTTCCAAAGGGATCCACAATGTGCTGGTATAAAAGTGATCTTTGTGGTTTAGTGTAAAATATGGTCACTTCAGCAAGCTAACAATGTGCTTGTATAAAAGTTACCTTTGTGGTTTAATGTCAAAGAGTGTTGGGACCTCGAGTTGTGGAGACGTACGACCGAGTTATAACGGGTGCGTCCATGTGCGACGTGTGGCCGTATTGATTAACTTGGGCATGTGCGACACGGCAATGTGCCACTGAGTTGTAGTGGACGCACCCATGTGCGACAGGTGCTCGTACTAACCAACTCTGGCACATGTTCGATGGGCGCTTGTACTAACCAACTCGGTCACATGTGCGACAGGCGCATCGTGTCAGCGAGCGCCCACACTTGGGAGCAAGTTGTGTAGCGGTGAGAGAGTATCGTGTGGATGGTGAACACGACAAGGGCGTCGAGCGAGCGTGCACCCATAGCGAGCGGGGTCGTGTTGGAAGGCGCATGCGGAGGACGGGCACCTTGGTGATTTGTTGGGTGAAGTCAAACGTTGTGCGTGACGGGTGCTACACCAGCGGGTAGAGTAGGGTGTGATGGGTGTGGTTAACACGAGCTGACCCGAGTGACAAGAGCTACCTGCGTACATGGAGGAGTGGTGACACTTATACGGTGATGGAGCGGTTGGTTTATGGAATATACAATGGGCCAACACGTTTAAAATAGCGTGTAGACCGAGTTTATGCAATGGAGACGACGTGCGAACCATGGTGGGCCAACTCATGTAGAGTCATGACACAACCTTTGGAAAGGGACCGTGTGTGGCATATATATACACGACTGGCAGCTTCCAAAGGATCATCATTCGATCGATCAAGGATTAAAGCAAATAACAAGAAGTGAATTTAGACTTCTATTTCGGAAGGTAATTCGGTGAAGGGGAAGGCAGACAACGAAAGCATTAGGCCGAAGTTCGCTGACTTGTAGATAATTCAGTTTTTCTGCGTTACAAAACCAACGGGCCGAGTCAGGTGTTAAACAAAGCATCATGCAGAGTTTCGGGCCAAGTAGGAGGGTCAACCCCTGCACGAGTTTGGCGAAGAAAATTGTAAGCTTGGAAAATCTGTAAGGAAAGTATGTAGGATGAATATTAATGAAGTTGCATAGCTGAACTTTGTATTTTTTTATAAAAACATTGATATTGGGCAGAATCATTATGTCAGGGAGTTGCCCCTCCCTTGTATGTATGGGTGTACACTGATGGTGAATTAATGTTTATGGTTTATGTTTATTTCTGCTGCATAATGATGAACACTGGAAGAAATTAACTAAGTTTTGAGTAAAGGCATAGTCCATATAATTGAGTATTGATAAAAGGAAAAAGTGTAGTAGTGCCACACTCGCTATAGGTGGTTGAAAGAGTACCACAAGTATAGGGTCGTGACAGTTGGTATCAGAACTTGATTCAGGGCGAGTTGAGATTTGGCAGAATTTGAAGATTGAAGCTGACAAGTACAACATGCAAGGTTGCAGTTGAGCTAAAGCTTGGACATTTTTTCAGTTTGACAGGGGCATATTGCAGGGCCGAAATAAAACACTAGTATATGGTTTTGACTTATTCTCAAGAAAGACAAATGTATCGTGGATGAACCTCAAGTTGTTGAGGTACTAGAAGTACTTCTGATAGATGTCTTCAAGGAGAGGTTTTTGGATCGTATGGATGAATTTGAAAAAAAGATGCAAGCTCTGAATGTTGAGAAGGAAGATCTCAGGCTTAAGACTGCAAAGTGGAGAAACAAGTATGATGCACTCGTGGTATGATATGAGTACACCAAATGGAAGCTTGGGGAAACCTTGAAAGAAGTAAAATACTTTGAAGTGGTGACGGATCTTGGTATGGATGAGATTTCCAAATCACGAGAAAATTTGAAGGAAGTTATGGATGAGATAACCTTATTGAAGAAATCTGTTGGGTAAGGAACTTCTGCAAGGACTGCTCATGTGAAGATAAAAGAACGCGACTCATATGATGGTGTGAGGAATGAAAAAGCACTTGGGATCTTCTTATGGGATATGGAGTAGTACTTGGATCGATTGGCTATTCCTAATGAAGAAGCCAAGGTGAATATTGTTGATCAATTCTTGACGAAGGATTTGGAAATGTGGTGGAGAAGGAAGCTTGGCCATATTGCTCATGGTGAATGCGATGATATCACTACATGGGAAGAAATGAAAGAAGCTTTGCAGGGTCACTTTAGTCCACAAAATGAGACATAGGATGAGAGAACTATAATTAAGTACATTAAAAAAACTAGAAGTCTTCAATAGTATCAAAGTGCGTACCAAAGTACGATCTTGGAATTACTAGACATGGCAGAGAAAGACAAGGTTTTCAAAATTTTTATTGGGTTAAAACCTTGGGCACACAATAAGGTGAAGAGGCAAAAGGTAAAAACCATGGAGGAAGCCTTTGCTGCAGTTGATAGGCTGATTGAACACTATGATGAGGGGACTGAGAAGAAGAAGAAACCTGAAACCGAAAGAAAAGACAACGAAGGAAGAAACTTCAAGATCGAATTTCAAGTTGAAGATGAAGAAGCCCTTTAAATGTTGGTTGTACGGAGAGGACCACACGGTGAAGAATTTTCCTTCAAGACCGAATTTGGCTGCGACGGTACAATCTGAAAATAAGAAGAAAGATGAACCAACGGTTGGGACTATGCAGGTATTGGGAGCTACAACAACTGTGGAAGCTGTCCCTAGACATGATCATGAGAGAAACAAAATTGAGTATGTGAACACGAGGATTGGGAAAGGCACACTACTCACTATGGTTGATAGTGGTGCAACTCACAACTTTAATGGGGAGGACACTACCAGGAAAGTTGGATTGAAGTTCAAAACAATCCAAGCTCGAATGAAAGTAGTGAATTCACGACCTGATTATGTTATTGGTATTGCGGAGAAGATTCCAATTCATGTTGGTGATTGGCATGGAGATGTGGACTTCATGGTAGTACAAATTGATGATTATGAGGTTGTTCTTGGGATGGAATTTTTTAAGAAATTTTAAGTTATGATGGTACCACATGTGAAGAAGGTCTTCATTTATGATGGTGGGTAAGATGATTCTATTGGTGTTCCTACCATAAGGGTTGCTTTAGTTGGGTGTAAATTGACACTTATGAGCGTGGTAGACATAAACCGAGAAGAAGAACTCCAAGAGAGATTGACTCTTATAGAGGAAAAACTAAAGGAGCATGCATACTATATTAGAGAATTTTCTGATAGTATCTTGCATGTGACAAGAAGGCTAGAGGCAATGGAAGGGAAAGAAGATGCAGACCCAAAGATTCAGGATGAAAGTTGAGAAACAAGCATGTAGATATTGGAGGAGGAAGATCCATATAGGTGGATTTATTTAATAGTTGAGGAAGAGGGAGAGTCTTCGGCCTCCACTTCCTCCCCTTCTTCTTATACTGACATGGGGATGAGGCTCATTATCTCCTGCTCAGGGCAATGAGTTCTCTTGATATTATGAGTAGGAAGTGGGGCGAGATGGACACTTGATAGTAGGATGTTTTGAAAATCATGATTATGTAGAGGGCGTGCATTCTTGTGGAGGCTATGTTATGGTTGGATTGGTTACCCAACTTATCACCATCACAGTGCGATCCAACCCATGAATTCTTGCAGAGTTGTAGAGTGATTCGAGACAAACACTGTTACCGATGAAATAGGTAACCTCATTGTTACCTACTTTTTGAATTATCAAGAAAAACACCTGATTTTGAAAAAGTGGCGATGCTTAATCAAGAAAAAAAAATTGAGCATGTTTTTGGCACTTTAAGTTTTTTTTTTTTTTTTTTGGTATGTGATGTTTTTTATGTCGATTTTGAATAGTGGTGGTGTATCATCACCAACGTTTTTTTATAGGATTGATTTTGAAACTATAGATTTTCTAATGTCTTCTTCTTCCGTGAGATGTTTATTTTTAAGTGCATTTATGTACTTGTGTTTTAAAAATAAAATAAAAAAATATTTTTTTAAAAAATAAAAACTTGTAATGATATCTTCACTTTTTCACATAGATAAAAGATGGAAAAAGGTCAATATTCTAAAGTTTATATTTTCTACATGTTTATGTATTGTTAAATAATTTTTCAATGCACATCAAATAATTATCACTAAAAAACCAATATTTTGAACCATATGAAAAAAAAATACAAATTTTCAATATAAATACAATGCAAAAAATACACTTTTACAAATTTTTTGTTGGAAAAAACATGTTAAATAAACTAATTTTTTGGGAGACTTTTAACAAAAAAACTTAAGAAAATAACATTTTTATTGAATTTTATGTCAAAAAATAATAGCAATCACATGTTTTTTGCAAAAAATAAGGGTTGTTCTCATAAAATATCAAAGTCTAAACATTACAAGTAAAACTGATTAATAGTTCTCAAAAATAAGCTTTGTTTGCAAGCATAACTTAAACATCAGATCAACAATATCAACTAATACATCTTCAACATCATCTAGAACAACATTGATGGCTTCTTCCGCAACATTTTCTTCTTCAATTTGATCATTGTCGTCTTCTAATGGATCTTTCATGTCAGAAAATCTTCCAAAGTATCCCTTTCCAATCATTCCATATAATGGTGGTTGAGGTTCCTTTGCTTTTTTTTGCCACACGTGATTCATTAAAATCTCCTTTCCTCAAACCAACTTCTTGCTTCGCATCTGGAAGGAATTTAAGAGCGTTAATTCTTTGTTGAATAAATTTGCATTGAACTGGGTCTTTCTCAATGGCAATGCAATTTCTTCCTTTTAGTAGGCAACATGCTAGTGTTGTACCTAATCATCAAGCATAAAAAAAATAAGTAAGAAAATTAGTATGGAGACATAAAAAGTAAAAAAGACAATATTTAAATTTAAATTTGTATAATAAAACTTACCTTAACCTGAGAATAAATCCAAAACCCATTTTCCTTCATTTGAACATAGATCTATAAGATATTCAATCAATGCTTGTGGTTTTTGATAAATGTTAACTATATCTCCTTTTTCATCTTTATCCTCATATGTTAGTTTTCTTACAATTGCATCATAAACCAGTACTTGACTATGACTCTGCCCATCTATTCGATTCATAATAATATGCTTATAGCTATCATCTTTTGTCCAACATTCAACATGGATGAACTCACAATCATTTATAATAGGCTGATCTTCGGAAGAAACAATATTTGACTTTTGCCTGTAACATAACATAGTAAAAGTTCAATTAAATTTTACATGAATAAAAAAATTTAGGAGGAATCAAACATTCAATTTCAAAGTCTTACCATGTAAGTTGCATCCTTGCGTTTGCTTTACCCTTGAAGCTTGTTAATAACATTGGAAACTGTGTGTCTGAATGAAATGTCACAAATCGCCAAAGTGGTGATGTTGTCACTTCTTGAAAACCCGTAACCACTTTACTAAAAGCTTAATAATTATATGGTTCTCTATCATATTCAATGTCTGGGAAATTGAAAGCATGAGGAATATCTGCAATAACTAGGCCATATTCCCTTTTAGGTATTAGTGATGCAATGTCTTCACAATCACCTTGTATTATTTGATATTGGACACTGTCGAGCCCATTCCAAATGTAATGATTAAGAGTAGGATCAAGCTCAACATTCATAAGACGCTTCCTTCTCATGTTCTCCATCTTAATTTTTTCAATAAAGCTTTTGAAAGTATCTGGTACTCCATTTCCATCCTTCTTCGACATCTTTAATGACATATATATATATATATATATATATATATATATATATATATATGTAATAAAATAAAAATAGTTTAAATATGAATAAAATGAATTTATAAATCAACATACCTTATTGAATGCAATATAAAACTCTTTTAGTGTTGATGTAGAACTTTCTTCTGGGTAGTTGCGTACAACATCATCCCAACTGTCTTCATTCAACATTTTAACCATGTGTTCTTGTATTTTCATAAAAATTTTCTGACTGAATAAATCAAGTTAAAAGCATTAATATACTGACATGTATAACAAATTCTACCAACATCATTATGTTTTATTTAAAAGAGAATTATAATGAAAGAAAAATAAGAAATAATTCAAGAAACTTACTTTTGAAATTCTGCACACATTTCTTCCATTGATAATTCACTCGACTTCACACGGGCTAATACTGATTTGACTAATTTATCATCCTTCACACCTTGCATTGTTCTCCAAGGTGTGATAGTCATATCCTCTGGAAGCTGCTTCATTTCAGGACCCGCCTTACTGTTGGTACATATTATGGGTTTACTCTTTCTAACCTTCTGATTTTTTATGGAAATATTCTCCCACCGATCAAAAATCTCATCAATCAAATCCCATACCTCCCCAGTTCTAAATGCCAACTGAAAAATGTTATTTGTGCCTCTGAATAAATTTGTATTCAATTTTCCATCTTTTGCTTTTTTTTCATCAGTTCGATAACCTGTTTCCATTAAACATTCCTTTCGAAATGTTACACTAACTTGTGTCTTATCCCCACCACATTTTTCTATGAATTCATTATGAATAAATCTGACCCTTTGAATGAAAGTCATTTTCATTTTGTACTCATTATCTGCATTATGATCCCATGCCAATAACTTTGATTCTATTTCTGTTAAGCCAGCGTAAATGATGCATTTCACTGTTTGAAAAAGATAGTTATTGGGATATTCTACAATAAATTATCTCTTAGCCTCTATCGAATGGTTCCCTCCAATTACATAATATTTATAATCAAAACATTTTGTCTTGTCAAATTCTTGTTTGTTGGGAACCTGACGTGGATCGACAAGAACCACATAATCCACCACATGCGCATATGGATTGAACCTAAACAATGTTTTCAGATTATGTACATGTAGGTGATGGGCCTTTCTAATTTGATATTGAGATTGTCCTTCATCTGGGCTATAAAATTGGTTAACATTAAGCTCAAATGTTTGGCCACCAAGAATTAATTTATTCCTCCTCAACTCTTGTCGAATAGCATTTTGTTTTGTTTTAATAATGTCATCCTCTAACTTAGCACCTAGTGTTATGATTTCTCTACTTCCGTGAGAGCTTTCAGTTTGTTCTTCACTGCTGCTCATGACCTTTACAGGTTCACCAATATTTGATTTTCTAGTCTTATTGGATAACCTATCAGTTTTTTTATAAACAAGCTCTCCTTTATGAGGTAAAAAAGAGACATCTTTGGCAATTTTTCTTTTTGGTGTATGATCTGTTTTCTCCTTTTGCACAACAATTCTAATCTCCTCCTCACTAATTCTATCATAATTTTCTGTTTCATGTTCGACACCTTCAAAAGAAACATGTTTAAGTTTACTAGATTGACCCACCTTAGTGACTCTTAGTTGATCCCTTCTTTGTACTATTGTAGTGTCACGAGCTATTGCTGTTTGCTTCAATCTCCTTTCCTCTGCTTTGTCTTTGTGGAAAGTGTTGATCACATCCATAACATTTGGCACCAACATATAAATACCTTCAAACATGTTTGAAAGACTCATAACAAAATCCTATGAAACAAAATAAAACATGTCAATGATCAATAATTTATAAAAAATTGAATCATCCTTACAATAATGCATAGAGGAAATAAAAATAAGCATACTTACAATGTTATTTGCAATGTTGCTTGATATTTCTTTAGAAAATTTTGAATATATTTCATCTGTGTCATACTTGACGATTGATAGACGATATCTAACCTTCTCACGTTTCCGAGCCTTCCTTGCAAGAACATAAATAGTGTTTGTATTCGAGACCATACATATGTCTCATACTCTTCCCATCACATCATATGGCTCATTTAAGTCAATCATACCACAAATCAGATAGATGTGTATATCAGCCTCCGTTTCACTGTCTTCAAGATACCATGAGAAATCGGTTTTATCTATTTCCTCGGCGTTCTTCCAATCAGAAATAAGCTTTAATGAACCTGGTGCCCCACTTGCTTGACTTTTATTAGTGTGTGCAACAATTTCCTTATTGCGTCCAACAGTGTCCATAGTGCGTCCAGCTGCAACTTTAGATTTGGGAGTTGTATCCATAGTGCGTCGAGCTGCAGCTGTAGATTTGGGAGCTGCTGCCATAGGTGCAAAAACATTCACATAAATCTTTTTTGATGCCATTTTCCTAATAATATATATATATATATATATTAGTTAATGGAAAAATAATGCGGATAAAATAAATTTAATAAACAAAATTTATTTCTAAAACTAAATAGCTTGAAATTAAAGCAATAAAATTAACTATAAAAATTTTCATTTAAAAACAAAATATTATAAATCATATGTATATATATCTATATAATATGTTTTGAATACATTTTATAAAAAATTTAAAAATGTGTTTAAATTGTATAAAACAATTTAAAAAAAAATAAACTATTATTTTCAAACTTTAGTTTTTGTTTAATATTTAAAAAAAAGCAAAAAAATTACTAACTATTTATAACAAATGTTAAAATTAATATTTTTTTTTTAAGGCAATGATTTTATTAAAAAAACTTATAATCTTTTAATATATTTTAAAATTTTAAAATTTAATTTTACATTACATAGCAATTGAATAAAAATAAACAAAATAAAATAAAATAAAAAATTATTTTACTTTACATAGCAATTAAATAAAAAATTATAAACTTAAAATTATAAAAAATTAATATAAAAATTTATAAATTTATATAATCTTTTAATATATTTGAAAATTACAAATTTCTATTTCACATTAGATAGTAATTAAATTAAAAATATACAAAATAAAATAAAAGCACTTAAACAAAATAAAATAAAAAATTAAATTTTTTATAATGTTTTTTTAATACTTAAATTTAAAAAAAAAAATTAAAAAAGAAATTTAAATATTTAAATGTTAAAAACAAATGTTATAATATTATATATATTTTTTATTTTTTTAATTATATAGTTTTTTAGTTTTTTTTTTTTTAATTTATTGTATTGTTATATTAAAACAAATGCTTTTTATTTATTTATTTATTATATTGTATTGTTTTTTTTCTTTAATTACATAATTTTTAAAAAGAAAACATAATTGTTATTTAATATATATAACAATTATTATATAACAATGTTTTTATTATATTATATAACAATTTTTTTTTTATTTTTATATATAACAATGTTTTTATTAATTTTTAATTGTTTTATTAAAAAAAAAAAATTAAAAAAAAAAAATTGAAAAAAAAAAAAAAACATGGGGCCTCGGCCGATTGGGCAACCCCCGTGGCACCACCCGATCGGCCTCCGGCGCCCTGCGGGCACTGGTCTGGGCCCCCACTGGGCGGGAGGCCGATTCGCAGACCCACGCGTGTGGGGCGCCAGAGGCTAGTCGGGCGGCGCCACGGGGGCTGCCCAGCGAGCCTTAGGGTCCCCGCTGGGCGGGAGGCCGAGGCCCCATGTTTTTTTTTTTTTTTTTTTTTAATTTAAAATTTTGTTTTTAAATTTTTTTTGACATAATATAATTAATAAATAATTATTAAAACATTATTTAATAAAAAATATAATTGTTAAAAATATAAAAAAAAAAAAAAAAAACAATTTATTAAATAGCAATTATTTTTTGTTTTTAAACATTATATAATTAAAAAAAAAAAACAATACAATATAATAAATAAATAAATAAAACATTTGTTTTAATATAACAATACAACAAATTTAAAAAAACATATATATATAACAATACAATTTAAAAAAAAAAATATGACATATAACAAAACAATAAAGAAAAAAAAAATTGAAGATTTAAAATTAAAAAGAATAAAACTAAGATTTAAGATTTAAAATAAAAAAAAAATAAAAAATAGAATATAAAATAAAAAAACTCTCAAATAATAATAATAATAATAATAAATAATGAAACCACTAATATATTTATGATAAAATAAATAAATAAAAAACATTATAATATTAATATTTTTTATGTGCATGGTCGTTTTATGGATTTTTCTGTCTAGATGAACTTATAAGTCTTAAAAAAGAAAAAAAATTCTAAATTTTTGTCCTTAAAACCCTAAAAAATTTAGTTCTTTTTGCATTTTCTTCACTAAAAAAATATAAAAAATTATGGGTTTTCAGTGTAAAAACCTTAAAAAAGTAGTTTTGGGACATAAAAAACTATAGAAAAACAGATTTTCCCCAAAATCGTCTTTAAATTGACAGAATAGAAGGAAAATTAACCTTTGAAATGCAAAAAACTGCTGTCACCAATGCCAACACAACACCTCCACAAAATTACGAATAGCAACACAACGCCTCCAATGCCAATGCAATGCCTTCACGAAGTTACCAATGCCAATGCAACACCTCCACAAAATTACCAATAGCAACACAACGCCTCTAATGCCAATGCAATGCCTCCACGAAGTTACCAATGCCAACGCAACACCTCCAGAAATTTGCTCTAACAAATACCAGAAAACTTGATGTGATGTGATGAATAGAAACAATCATTCTTATTATATAGCGAATATTGTCTGATTGGTTTACTATTTAACGAATGTGGGATTAAAATTTCAAATTTAAAATATTTACATTTAGTTTATTATAGTTCATACTATAGTTAAAATACTTATTATTTGCATGTAGTTATCATAGTTAATATTTTATTTAATATTTACATGTACCGAATGTTGAATAATTAAAATATAATCTCAAATTAAAAATTAAAATATGAAATACTTACATGTAGTTAATTATAGTTAATATTATAGATAAAATAGTTAATATTTGCATTTAGTTATCATAGTTAATATTTACATGTACTTAATGTTTAAAATCATGGGATTAAATTTTAAAATCTAAAATATTTACATGTAGTTAATTATAGTTAATATTATAGTTTAAATAGTTAATATTTACATGTAGTCAATCTTAAACCATTCAAATAAGAAAATTATTTTAGTTTCGAAGGCATGCATGAAAGGAATATTTTGTGGATATTTTGAATAGAAAGTATGGTGAAATATTTAAAGACCAATATTTTATTAATAAATTTTGAAATATATTTTAGATGAATATAACGTAAGTTTAAAATTTAAAATTTAAAATATTTACATGTAGTCATTATAGTTAAAATAGTTAATATTTGCATGTAGATATTATAGTAATATTATAGTTAATACTTACATCTAGTCAATGTTAAATCATTGAAATAAAAACATTATTTTAGTTTGGAAGGCATCCATGATAGAAATATTTTGTGGATATTTTGAATATAAATATCGGTAAAATATTTCAACAGAAACATTTTATTTAAAAAATGTTATTTTGACTAATATTTGTACCAAATATTTGAAATGAAAATTTTATCGCGAAATTTTTTGGGGGGAAATTTTGGAGGGAAATTTTTTCGTGAATTTTTTTGGAGGGAAAATTTGGAGGGAAATTTTCAGTCTTTAAGCTATATATTGTAAGTGGGAAAGGAATTTGTATCATTCAACCTATTCTTGTTGAAAGCCATGGTTTCATCTGATAGCGAAGTTTTTCTTTATACAACATCAACATCTTCGTCACGCAACAACTCTATTAAGAGTGATGAATATAACGGGAGTTCGTTCACCATGAATAGAGAGTCAAAAAATTGACTTGGTCGTAATCCTAAAGATGATGAGAACAAAATTGATGAGGCGTAGCAAAATGAAATTTCTGTAAATCGAGCGTCAGTTATACCACTTACTCTTAATCCTAAGGATTATGAAAGCAACAGTGATGAAGGGCATGATGAAGAATTTCTAGAGTCAAAAGTTTCACTTCGTCCTAATCCCAAGGATTATGAGGACACCATTGATGAAGAGGGAGATGAAGAATATCCACTTCAGCTTAATCCTAAGGATTATGCGGTAACAACAAATGAAGAGGGGAATGAAGAATATGCAGAGTCAAAATATCCACTCTGTCATAATCCTGAGGAGTATGCTAGCACCACTGATGAAAAGGGGGATGTAAAATTTCTAGAGTCAAAATATCAAATTCGTCCTAATTGTGAGGATTATGCGAGCACCACTGATGAAGAGGGGAATGATAATGTTTCAGAGTCAAAACATCCACTTCGTCCCAATCCTAAGGATTATGCTAGCACCACTGATGAAGAGGGAAATGAAAAATTTACAGCGTCAAAATATCCACTCCTTCCTAATCCTAAGGATTATGTAAGCACCATTGATGAAGAGGTGGATGAAAAAATTCCAGAGTCAAAATTTCCACTTCGTCTTAATCCTAAGGATTATGTCAGCACCACAGATGAAGAGGGGAATGAAGAATTTGCAGAGTCAAAATATTCACTTCGTCCTAATCCTAAGGATTATGTCAGCACCACTGAGGAAGAGGGGAATGAAGAATTTGTAGCGTCAGAATATCCACTTCGTCCTAATCCTAAGGATTATGCCAGCACCACTAATGAAGACGGGGATGAATTTCCAAAGCTAAAATTTTCACTTCATCATAATCATAACGATTATAATTTAACCACTGATGAAGGGGGGATGAAGAATTTCCAATAAATATAGATTCAAGGCATTCACTTATTCCTAATCCTAAGGATTATGAGAGCTTCAGTGAGGAAGGGGAGGGGCAGGATGAAGAAATTCTAGTGAATACAAATTCAAAGCTTCCACTTACGCCTAATCCCAAGGATTATGAGAGCACCACTAAGGAAGGGGAGGATGCAGAGTTTCTTGCAAATGATAATTTTAGAGGTACAGATCTGAATATTGCATTTTCTCCGAGTGACCATTTCAAAGACACTCATGGTGATGAAGAATTGAATCCTCCCAGGGAAGAATTTGAAAGCATGGGTCAAGATGGTGAAGAATTTCTTTTGAGTCGGGGTTACAAAAGTGCCGATGATTCTTGTGAAATGTTTTTTTCAACTGATGATGGTAAAGAAAATTTTCCAGGCAATGATGTTGATGAATTTCTTAACTATGTTGAGGATGATGATAGTGGGGATAATATTCCTCTTAATGGTGATGAAACTACTTTTACAAAGGATGATGGAATGATGAAGCCGTTGCAAGAAAATATTGCAACTAGGTGTAGGAGTAGAACTTTTCATATCAATTCAAAGCATTCAAGTTATACAAGGGCGAGGACAAAATATCTCACAAAAAGAAGTTTTGTCGTTCATTTGATTTCAAGTGAATGTTGTCGAAGGGATTGCTTGAAAAATATGGATTTCAACTTTGTTTTGGAGAAAAGGAAAACATATATGTCAATGAATAAAAGCATGCAAAATTCATATTTAGTAGGTTGCATGTAATCTACATTAGCAGGTTATGATTATCATATTGAGAATGTATTGCTTTGCAGAAAGGCGTTCAAAATGTTGCATTCAATTGGTAATTGTCGTTTGTCGAGAATCCATGATAGATTGGAAAGGGATCCCGCATATTATTCAGAAGCACGTTATAAACGGGAGGTGGGGTCGTTTGCAAATACTGCTAAGACATGGATGAAATACTTCTTTTCAAATCATGGAGAGTGTATGCCAAATAAAGACACAATACATATTCCAGATAATTTCTCGGGACAAGAAATATTCATGTTATACAAAGATTATGCAGAAGCTGTTAAAGGAATTGGTAATTTTATTACATATTCTTATTTTACAAGGATATGGAAAACTGAATTCAACAATGTTCGTATTCCTAAGAAGACAAGGATGGGGATTTGCAACACATGTGCTTCTCTTAAAGCAAAAAGAGATAAATGTCAAGGGGCAGAAAGAGGTATGTGTTCAAAACATTGTTTTTTAAAATTTGATTCTTATCAACTATGAAAATATATTTATTCATATGTTTATTTTATTTTATGTACAGATTTCGTTGTCAAAGAACTTCAAGACCATCACAATCAGCAAACAAGTGAAAGGCAAAATTAGTATGAAAATCGAAAGAAGTGTTATGATCATCCAAATAAATATCTGGGATTGATAATTGATGGCATGGACCAAAAGAAAACACTTCTTCCACATGCCAAAAAAATTACAGGAGGAAAATTTCATTCAGTTTCACTTGGTTGGTTGCATGGTATTTAATGAGAAGATGTTTCCAAGAGTTTTCTTCACAACTCCAAATATTCACAATGATGCAAATCTGACCATAACTATAATCCATGATGTGGTTACTCATTGGTCTAGGATTCTTCCTGAATTTTTGTATTTACAATTAGACAACACAAGTCGTGAGAACAAAAATCAAGTTCTTTTTGGGTATCTAAACATGCTCGTTGAATTGGGGATTTTTTAAAAGATAAAGGTTGGTTTCCTTCTTGTTGGGCATACTCATGATCATATTGATCAAATGTTCAGTCATTTTTCAGTAACATTGAGGAGGAAAGGTGTTGGGAGCCTACCATCATTAATTGAATGTATTAAGAAATCGTACATTCCAGAGCCCGTTTTTCATGTGTTGGAAGAAACTATTGACATGCGAAGGTTTATTTTTGGATCGCATGGTGAAGAGAAATGCATTGAACAACTTAACGACATTAGCTTCCAGCATCAATTTCGTATCAAAAAAATTGATGGGATAACACTTATATGGGGCAAGAAGTATTTAACTATTGAAGAATGGGGACCATCATCAGGTTTAGCATTTTTGAAGTTCATGCCAGAGCGTCCAATATTTTCATCAAAGATATTGTTATTACAGTCAGTTGCTGAACTCCATAATGCACGAAGGCAGAAGAGAGACATAAATTATTCTGAATGTCTAGAGGAAATTAAAAGATGTATTAGAGATACATATGAGTACTTCGATGTTGCTGATTCAGTTTGGTGGGAGTCTTTTTTCAGTAATCAAAGTGATATGATTTCAAGATCAATAAATAGGGATATGCTTTTGAAGACTCCTTTTTTTTTGCCCCAAAATATGCCAAATGAACATGAACATCAGGAAACACACAATGTTGAACAACAACAGCCTCAAGCTATTATTAATTCCCCACAGGTAGAGGAAAGATAAATCTATATTGGTTCTAGAAGATCACGTGCACAATGTGAAGCCATGGAAGACCTTTACAGGGGTATTGTGCAGGATCTTAAGGAGGGTTGCATGATAGCAGTGTTAGCAGATGAAGATCCACTTGGCTATCCATTCTGGATTGCCAAGGTTATAAAGGTCATTAATGAAAATGAAGAGATTACAACTGTTGATGTACATTGGTATGCCACAAGTACCCACCCTTTCAATGGTGTGTACAAGCTAGAGATGGTAGTGGAAAAAAGAATTGGCAGAAAGAGAAAAAGAAAGGGCACAAATATAAATCGTCGCCGCACAGATGTCTTAAAATTGGAGGATGTTGACATACTTGTGTATGACTTCAATTTGACAAAGAGAGGAACTCTTCGGTTGAACACCATAAATATTTTGAAGAAATTGCTACCAGAACAATTACTGTTGAGATGAGACTCTACAGAATGTAGACGTAGATCTACAAGACTTTTGAACTCTGAAATGGTGGGCATGCATGTTGACACAGATGGAGCACTAGTTGATGAAATAGAAGAATATGGATCATCTTCATCTGCATCGAGCCATTCATCTGAAGATGTAGGTTATGATGGTGTACCAAAACCTATGGTTGATTTTGAATAACTATCTAAGACACTTTTATGTAATTGATGTTTGCATGGTAACTTGAAATAAAATTTTTGACTTCCATCTCATTTTTTATGAAGTTATGAGACATTTCTATGTTTGTTAGATTATATGTTTTAATTATGAAGAATTCATCTCTTTAGAATATTGACAATGTAACAATGAATTACAAAAATAATTTATGTTATATTCAATGTACCAATGTTGATATTTTAATTATAAGTAAAATAGAAAATAGAAACTAATGTTGAATTTTTAGATTATGCAGTGATATTACCATGATAATATGTATTGTTACCATTTGGTATAAGATACTTTTAAAATTTTTAATAATTATATGCGTCATTGAAAGGGAACACTTTGTTTTGATGCTTGATTTTTAGGTTTTGGTTGAAATTAGATTTAAATTTTTCTTATGCTAAGATTTGAAAAAAGATAAGTTTTTATCCTTTAAAATTAAAATTACTTACTTGTTTCTGTTCAATGATCATTTTTTCATTTACTAGTTCATTTTTTTAAATTGTTTAAGTCCTATAATTTCTCCATAATTTCATTGTTCAAGTATGTTGAAAACTTAAGATTGAAAAACTTTAGATTTACAACTTGTCATTAAGGTTTTTATGCGCTACCAAATTTTATCTTTAATGTTATGGTTGACAATAATTACAATTTTGGGGTTGTTTAGAGTCAAGATATTTTATGTTTAACAACATGGATGAAAATTGTTCGAAATGATAAGCCCTTCAGACATGTATTTGTTTATCTTTAACATCATCTATAAAAAATGTTAGAAATTTACGATTTTAAAAAATGTCCTAATATGTTGTCTTTAATTCCATTGTTACAAGTGTCAAAATTATGACACAATTTTTTTTTTTGTTATTCCAACATCAACTGGTTTTGTTTTGAGGGTGTTTTTTCATTTCTTTTTTCAACAAACAATTTTGTTTTTAGCATAATTTTATAAAATGTTAAAATTTGACTTTAAAAAAAAACCAAGTGCATTCTGGAAGACACACTTTTTGTTTTTGGGGTGTTTTTTCATGTTTTTTGAGACTTTTTGGGCTAGAGTTCCTGTTTTGAGGTCAAGTTACCTATTTCATCGATAACAGTGTTGACATGGAATAGATGGGGGGTGATCACATTTGGATGTTAACACAATATTTTTTTCATTTGGAGGATGTTGTAGAGTTGGTGGCATGGACATGGGGATGTTGGAGCCGATGAGAGTTTGCGATGATATGTTGTATTATGACAATACGTTGTGAAGATTTATTGCGATGATATGTTGCGTTGATATGTTGTGATGATATATTGTGAATATATGTTGCGAAGATGCTTTGTGACGATATGATGATGTTGTCGAGGATGATAACATGCTTATATTGGTGGAGGATGTCAGGAACTCAAGTTGTGGAGACATGCGATTAATTTATAGTGGGCATGCCCATGTGAAATGGGTGCTCGTATTGACTAACTCAGGCATGTGCGACGGCACGGGGTGACACTTGGCGATGTGCGACCGAGTTTTAGCGGGTACAACCATGCGCGACAAACACTCGTACTAACCAATTTGGGCACATGTGTGACGTGCGCGCCATGTTGGCGAGCTCCCACACTTGGGTGAGTTGTGTATTGGTGAGGGAGTGTCGTGCAGATGGTGAATGTGACAGGGGTGCCAGGAAAGCGCATGTCCATAGTGGGAGGAGTTATGTTAGAAGGCGTGTGCAGATGACGCGTGTGTTGGTGACTTATGGGCGAAGTCAGGTATTGGGCGTGGCCGACACTGCACCAACAGGCCAAGTCATATGCAACAGGCGTGGGCATCACGTGTTGACCTGGGTGATTAAAGTGACCCAAGCTACCCGCAGACATGGAGGAGTGGCATAACACTTATGCGATGTTGGAGTATTTGTTTTATGGCATATACAATGGGATAACGCATTTAAAATAACGTGCATGTTGAGTTTATGAAATGGAGCCGACGTGCGAACCATGGTAGGTTGAATCATGTAGAGTTGTGACCCGACCTTTGGAAAAGGACCGCGTGTGGCATATATATACATGGTGGGAAGCGTTCAAAGGATCATCGTTTGATCGATAAAGGATTCAAGAAAACAATAAGAATTGAATTCATACTTATATTTCGAAAGACAATTCAATGAAGGGGAAGGCATACAGACATACAACGAAAGGATTGATAGATTGGAGGTTTCTGGTGTAGATTTTGAGATGCAATACTCAGAATATCCATAGTATTCATTTTTAGTCGACGTTTCGAGTCTAAATCAAGACTCATCATCAGGAAAAACCTGTTGAGAAAAGAAAATATTAGGGAAATAAATAGAGGTCATGAAAGATCTCCTTCTCTTCTCAGAATTTTTATCCTAGTTTTCTCGAGATTATGAATCTCAATCCATTTATCCCTTCCGTACATGGTAAAAATGATAGATTGGAGGTTTCTGTGGTGTAGATTTTGAGATGCAATACTCAGAATATTCACAGTATTCATTTTTAGTCAACGTTTCGAGTCTAAATCAAGACTCATCATCAGGACAAACCTACTGAGAAAAGAAAAGATTAGGGAAATAAATAGAGTTCATGAAAGATTTGCTTCTCTTCTCTAAATTTTTATCCTATTTTTCTCGAGATTACAAATCTCAATCCATGTATCCCTTCCATACAGGGTAACAATGATATATTGGAGGTTTCTGTGGTGTAGATTTTGAGATGAAATACTTGAAATATCCACAGTCTTCATTTTTAGTTAATGTTTCAAGTCTAAATCAAGACTCATCATCAGGACAAACCTGCTAAGAAAAGAAGAGATTAGGGAAATAAATAAAGGTCATGAAAGATCTGCTTCTCTTCTCTAAATTTTTATCCTAGTTTTCTCGAGATTACGAATCTCAATCCATGTATCCCTTCTGTACAGGGTAACAATGATAGATTGGAGGTTTCTGTGGTGTATATTTTGAGATGCAGTACTTCGAATATCCACAGTATTCATTTTTTAGTCGACAAAAGGATTGGGCCAAATTTTGCAAACCCACAATTAATTCGAGGTTTCTGCATTACAGAACCGGCGGGCCGAGTTGGGTGTTCTGAACAAAGCAACGTGGAGAGTTTCGGGCTGAGTCGGGTCTACGACTAGGGCATCCATGACCCACGGGATGAACAACGATAGTTTCGGTTGGGAAGAATGGAGGCACGACAGTTTACGACAGTTTGGAAGTGTGGGCCGAGTTGAGTAGGACGTGACCTGTGCTGGACTAGCAGTAGGGCGTTTGGGCAGACAAGTGACCCGTCTTGAATTTGGTGAATGAGAAGTGTGCAGAATGAACGAGAGCGTGCAAAAAGTGCATGAAAGGACCCTACAACGTGCATGAGGATCAACCTCTGCACGAGTTTGGGGTAGAAAATTGTAAGCTTGGAAAATCTGTAAGGAAACTATGCAGGCTGAATAATAAAGAGGCAACATAGATAAAATTTGTGTTTTGATTTTAAAAACATTGATATTGGGCGGACTCATTATTTTAGGGAGAAACAAAGTTCTACCCAGATTGGGCAGAATCCTCCATGCAGAGTTTTTTCCCTTTCTTTTTATTGACTTTGACCCAACCCGAATAGTGCGGCTGGGCTAGAACCACTTGTAGAGTATTGTTGTTTGAAGGAGGTGTCTCCTTATCTGTGTCAGAAGAGGAGGACTCATGGTTATGTTTCTGAGTGGCCGTAGTGATAGGAGGACCCAGAGGGACTTCAGAGGAAGGGTGCTTCGTCTGCTTAGCCTACTCCATTTTTGCCTCGATCCCCTCCTCCTCTGAGCTAGAGGATTCATCGTCATCTACGATGTTTTAATTTTTATTAATATAATAATTTTTTCTAATTAAATTTATTAAAATATGTCTTTAATATAATAACAAGTCATTTTAAATTGAAAATTTGGAGAAAAATATATAATTCATGAAAATAGAAATAATAGAAAAAGGAAAAAAAAATGAAAAGTTAAATAAAAAGGAAATAAAACTAAAAACAAAAAATTAATAACTAATAGAAATAGAAGTTACGACTTCAACTAATCATCTTATAAATAAATAAATTTAAACAATAATAATAAATAACAAAAAATTACTAAAAAATGGATAAGTTGCATAAATTTTTGATAAAAGAAAAATAATAAAAAATCAAGAAAACACTTAGTGCTTGATACGATACCTGTCGCAAGTATACCAAATAGTTTTGTAAATTTTAAAATTTTTTCAAACATTTTAGCGTGGAATCTTGGTTTTTCCATAGTTTGATGAGAGAAAGGAAGAATCATGGGCAGTTGGAACAAGCCACCAGAAGGGAGTTGCTATCATAATTAGGATATATTCATGAATCATCGGGCTGGGGTTAAAAATAACTTCTTCTTCTCTCTTTTCTTCTTCTTTTTTTTTTTTTCAAAAGAAAAAAACATTGTTCTATTATATTATAGTAGAGACAGTGCATGATCACAATATATAGAGATTAATAGGCCATAGTCACTATATAGAGAGTCCTATACCACGCCAATATAGGCCCAGACCAATACATACAGTGTCATATGTCAATTCACTACCCATATCTTAATTACAGTGTATAAAAAGATCAAAAGGAGGTGTCAAAAACCATCCATCCTTAACACAAATAACTGCAGATGAGTGGGTTATTTTCAAAGAGATTGATGTATTCAGGACAGTTTAATATTCAACCATAACCAAACCAAAATGCCACCTTATCTAAGCACTCTTGTCAAGTCCAGTAGTGACCAACATGCTAGATGAAAAGAGCAGACTCGATGTTTGAAATAAAGTAGGCTCGCTTGACAGGCTCGCCTAATGAAGAATCGTGAAGTTAAAAAAAAAACATAAAATCCATAATGTACAGCACTGCCCCCACGATCGATCTAAATGGATCACAAACACCCTCACAACATCAAAAAAGGGCAGGCTCGCTTGTGTTGAGGGAAAATCTGTTCGGCCAACAGCAGGGGATCTCCCCGGTAAAAGGTCCCAATTAGACCTCGAACCGTTTGGAATAGGGATCCCGTCCGGGGTGTGGGTCTGGCTACCGCTGATTTCTCCTTTGCTTTGGGTCTCGCTTAAACTATATAAAACAATGGGTACACACCTAATCAACTGATACAAGACATATGATTGATGCATTAAATGTACATGCATCACTATGAGTAGCAAGAGGAAATAATAAAGCATGAAGACCGAAGGAAGTGTCGTTAGCAACACTTCATTAGGGGCATGCTTGCAAACTATTCTGACCACAAAGGAAACAGTTCGTCACGGCAAGAACACCCTTTAATTCCTAAAAGTTTAAATGATAACACGAACGTAGATAAACAATCATCAACATTCGCTAAGAAAGTGAAATAAACTCAACCACCATTAACATACTCAGCAAACTGTTATGCAACTGTGATTTGAATTGAAAATACAGTTCCCTTAATCTAAGGATGTTCAGAAACTGAAAATATAATACTCGACAGTGCTGATACATAAGACAACACCAGATCCACAAGGGGATTTTTCAAAATGCTTGTATTAATGCTTAAGTGTATAATCCTCTGGTAATACAATATACTCAACTCGAGTCCCAAACAAAAGATCCTATTACATTTCCCCGGAGGGGGTTTTATAGATAAAAAGTTGCCCTTTGGGCTTCCTGACTCTTTGCTTGCCTGACTGTTGAGTTGCCTTGCGACCTGGAAGGGAAACTGCGACCTGCGACCTGGATGGTGAGTGTGACCTGCGACCTAGTCGCTGGGTTGCTGGGTCGCTCCGTTGGGAATTTGCTAAGGGATGCGACTTAGCGACTTGGGGCAATATGCGACCTGCGACCTCGGCAGATGTGCGACTTGCGATCTGGGTAAACTTGCGACCTGCGACCTAGGCAAGTTTGCGACCTGCGACCTTAGCAGATGTGCGACTTGTGACCTGGGTAAATTATGCGACCTTGCGACCTAGTTGCTGGGTCGCGCTTTTGACAGGGAGTGTGACTTAGCGACCTGGCGACCTCTACGACTTGCGGCCTTTGGGGTTTTGTGACCTGCGACTTTAGGCAATCCGCGACCTGCGACCTTGGGCAGATATGCGACTTGTTCTGAGAAGGTCCCCTTGTTTGCTAAGGAAAAATCTGGTTCTTTGTGCAAACGAAAGGTTCTCCCTGCAATAAAATAAAATAGGTCACATATTTCCATGATTGAAATAATAATAATTCTAAAGGAATTTTAATTGACTTGCAAGAGAAAAAAACAATAAATTTAGACCCCTGTGTGGTCAACAGCTTATTGTAGGCTTCCCTATGTCCCTTTAATCACTGCACTGTATCTTCAACATTTTCCTTAGACTCCACCAAGTTGAAGCTATGATTGGCATGAGGAAGCGCTTCGCTATCCTCATGCTCAGCTGTGTCTAGTTCATCAGGTTTTTAGAGTGTACCAGTAGACGAGTTGCCAACTTGTACATTCAGTAATAGTCTTGAATGGTATTCTTCTGAACGAAAGGTGCATGTTAATCTTCGAACCCCTTGTATCTCTTTGACGGTGCAACGTAAACAAAAGGGATCCTCCCTGAGATTGCTGTTGTACAAGACATATGGTCTGTAGTCGCAGCATGCCGAGAATGCTTGTGGACGGCCCAGGACTGAATGCCGCGTGGGCGTGTTACTCCATAACGTTTATTTGTGCTCATGCCGCATTACAATCCTCTCTTTTGTTTTTACTTGGGTGGGAACAATCCAGGCGGTTTGATTGGTGCAGGACTTCTTGAGTTGCAACAGGCTCAGCAACAAGATTCATGAAATGATGAATATGCTTGCCATTCAGAATCTTATGAATAATCCTGATTTGATGCGAAACTTGATTATGAGTAATCCTCAGATGCGGGAAATTATTGACAGGAACTCAGACCTTGCACACATACTCAGTGATCCTGGAACTCTTAGACAGACTTTGGATGCAGCAAGGAATCCTACACTCATGCGAGCGATGATGAGAAATACTAACGTGGCCATGAGCAACATTGAATCATCTGCTAAGACTTTAACACGCTCCGTCGTATGTATGAAACAGTTCAAGAGCCATTCCTCAATGCTGCGTTTCTGAAGGGGTCGCATGATCGCAGAATTTCCTTGGGTCGCAGCTTTCAATGGGTACATCGTTCTGCGACCCTGCGACCTGGGCAAACGTGCGACCCTGCAAAGAAAATTTTAAAATACCTTAATGCAAAACATCATTCGCAAATATGTCAAGTTTTGTTTTATTCTCCCCGACAAGTGCCAATGGATTCGAGGGCGTTGTAAAGCTTGCATGCGTTGTAAAACTGAGCAGTAATCACTACTTCGAATGCAGGACATTCTAATTCTGGATCTGCGCTAGATAATAACTACCACTGCTAGCCTCTGCTAGGAAAACTAACCAGTGACAGGAGACGTTCATATGGGCAGTTACTAAATGTCATTAACGCATTCCTGGGAAGTGCTGAACGCAACGTTGGGCCCTGGAAACTTTCCTCCAAGGTGGAAAACGCTGGCGTTGTTTCAACTGGATCAAAACACATTCTTTCATACGTGGCGGAGAGCCCAGAGAATATGCCGTGGACTGCCTCATGCGCGCTGTGGCTGCGCTGCAGCAGGAGGAAACCACCCTTCATGCAAGGCTTTAATTGAGAATAGAAAAGGCGTGTACGCCTCTCATGATAGAAGGCAAGTGCAGAACAGGGAACAGTTGGTAACGCCCATAATTTGTGCTGACAAGAACGTTGAACCCGCTCCAAGTTTTAAACGCAAGCTTTGGCCACATTATTATATTCTGCTCCAACGTTTCGTTATGGTTGAAAAACCCGCCAGGAAATATTTAAGCCCACTTATAATGTGCTTTCATATAGTTCCGATCCACGTAAATTTGATCGCGAAATATATGCTTCAAACATTTACCATAGGTAGAGAATTGCGCTGATGTATTCATATATTCCTGCAATTCTTTGATCAAAACTGCTCGATGGTCGTTACAACGCTGGCCACTATTGTTTCACTCCAAACGTTCTACCGTGGTTCGAAACTCCATCACCGTAAAGCTTGACCGCTATGTATTTACGTTTGGCTTCATGCCACGCAAATATGACTCCATGCAACGTGTCTTCATATAGTTATGATCCGCCATTTTAATCATAAAGTTGACCACCCCATATATTTGCCTCTAATGCTTTATCGTAAATTGACACGTGCCACCTAATGTTTGACATTTTATATGGTTTGGAAACCACATGGGTTTGCGCTTTGGTTTTATTACATAACATTTAAAACCATAACCTTGGTCCACTGGATGCGCGCCCATCTATAATGTTTTCACATAGTTTTGCTTAACCATCACCTATGGTTTTGGAACCATATAATTTTTTGTGCATTGGTTTAATTGTACAATGTCTAGAACCATTTGCTTTGGCTAACCCCATGACTTCTTGCTAGGCCAATTGCATCAGTCTCATCAATAAAGATAATACTTGGTGTAGACTGCCTGGCTCCAGGAGACATGCTTCTAACTCTTGAAAACCCAACACCAAAAAACATCTTCATGAAATCCGAGCCACAAATTGAAAGAAAAGGGGACTCCTGCTTCCCCTGTTGTAGCTTTTGCGAAGAGAGTTTTCCCTGTGCCAGGAGGACCCATTAAAGGGTACCTTCTGGAATTTTAGCTCCTAGCTCTTGGTACTTTTAGGATGTTAAGAACATGCACAAACTCCATGCTCTCTGCTTTGCTTCGTCACAACCAGCTACATTCTTAGATAATACCTTGTCCTTTGAATTTTATCTAGCTTCGTCACATTAGCTTTGCCGATGTTAAAGAGTCCACAACCACCTTCGCCTCCAGGTCCACCTATACCCAAACCACTTTGCATTCTTCACCCAAAGTAAATAAGAGACCCCAACATCAATAATGTAGGCGCAAATCTCAACAACTCTTGGTACCAGACCATTCTGAAACATATGTTACAGGAGCATAATCATGAGGACCAATACCCAACGCTTCCTGTGCATCCTCCGACTTCTGCTCAAAGGATTAAACACTGCCAATATTAAAAGAGTACTTATGTTGGCTGCCACCCTCAGAGGAGGTCCGTCTGACATGTATCTCTACATCACTGCTTTCACTCTGGGTAGAATTATTTGGTGAATTTCGAACATAACTTTAGCTACAGATTTGTTTGCAACCACAATATGGTCGACAAGCCCAGGTTCTAGAAGTGTATTTTTGAATTCCTGAAAACTAATCTCTTCAGATGTAGGAGGCTTAATTTTATTTCCCTTGGTGCCATGACAATCAATGATAAGTTTATCAGTCGTGGGATTGACCTGTATAAACAACATAACATTAATTAGTTCACGGTTATTCTTTGCTAATGGTGCCCCTAGATAAAATATATGAGACCAATGAACATAAGATAAGTATTCAAACAACTCGCTTAATGACCCATGGCGAGAGAGCTATGAATGTACATCCTGAGTGCACGGAAAGTTCTTATTTGAACGTATGCTGGGTGATCCCTCCCTCACATGGCGTGATTGCAGCAACAACACCTGATCATGATGGTGAGAGAGCTCGTGAGGGGTTGGGGATAGGTCGCTGGGAGGTCACTGATTGCAGGTTCGGCGAAAGACCCTAACGACTAAGTGAGCAGAGGGGGACCCGAAATTTTAAATATACCCAATATTTTGGGTGGTGTTGTAGTGGCTACAACAGCTTGATAGGCTCGCTTAAAGAAGAGGCAGGAAACTGAGATAGAAAAATAACAAAGTAGAGCACCATGTGACACCCTCACCGATAAATCACATTATAAGGGTGAGATCACATATTCCTGCAGCAACATAGGGCCTTTAAAATGAGTAATGAAGAAATTTTTAGGAGAGCTAGAGAGCCCCTTCTTGGACAATATATCAGCACGAGTATTTCACTCGTGATATATGTGATTTAAGGGCGGGTTGTTGAGCTTTGCAACAAGAGTTTTGATTCTTTGAATCCACCCAATAAACCTTTTGGCTGTAGGATAGCCTGACCCGATAGTCCCCCCAAAAACAACCTTTGCATCCCCATATACATAGAGAGTAGGTAAATGTAAGTTGAAAGCCATCCACAAGCCACTCCATAAGGCCAAAAGTTTCGCCTTGATATTGGATCCCCTACCCCCATTCTATTGGATCTGGAATATTTCCAAATTTTCAAGCTTAATCCAGGCACCACATCCACATAAACCATCTTGTTGTGTGCCATCGAATAAAATCGTGGGGAGATAGATAGGATGAGCCCTGATCCGGTGAGAAATATCCCTCGCCATAGGGGCCAAACAGATTATGCATTGATCCAAGTCATAATGGCCCCAAATATGTGCCCAATAATAACAAGCTTTCCCTAAAAAATTGCACGATTCCTGGTCAACCAAATCTCCCAGAAAAAGTAGAAAGGCAGGGCTTTGAATTTCCATTTGAGAGTGCCCCAAGTAGAAATGGTATTGATAATGTTAACCGGCCTCCATCCTGGATCAATATGAAAATTAGAGAACAGAGCCCAAACTTTTAGTACCATCGAGAATTCAAGAATAGGTGGGCAATCGATTCCTCATGGTGATTATAGTATATGCATATGCCCGGTCCATGTATGCTCCTCTTAATGAGGTTGTCCCAAGTCAGCACCCGCTCCTTCCACCCCAGCCATTCGAATAATAGGATTTTAAAAGGGATGCTCCAATGCCAATACACCCAAAAAGGAGATCAAGAGGTAGCTCCAATTCAGTTTTTAATGATAAATAAGTAAATATCCTGCACTACCAGACGATCAGCTTTCATTATACAATCCCATACAATCCTATCACCTCCAAGGTGGAAGCTGAAACCACCAGACCATAAGTAATAAACATAATTATGCCATGGTTGAACATCCTGATTCAGCAAACCAAGTTGGGTTGTCGATTTCCACTTTGGTCATCCTTGATGTCAAGAGGCTATAAGCTAAGATATGAAGAAGATCCCCCTATGATACAATACATGAACCATTCTATTCTCAATTTGCGGACCCTTCAAAAGACCCATGATCCTGTCACAGCACAACACAATACTCCCACCATTTCTGAATCTCCATGCCAGACGTAAGGCGAATTGATCGATTACCTTCCTAGATCCCTTCCATATGGTGGATTCATGTCTTCTCCGAGGCATGGATCCTCTATAGATCTGTATGAGGGGCTCACCATCGAGGTATTTTGTCTATAAAATAGCCGACCACATGCCACATCCATTCAAAACACACCATAGTGATTTGATTAAGAGGGTCATTACAAAGGATCTGGCATGCAACAGTCTCCATCCCGCAAACTCTTTCGACACTGTCAACCTATTAGGCTTGCAAAGGTGGAACGTTTTCCCTTTCGATGCCCCTGTCCAAATGAATTATGATATGTGGCATTAATAAGAGAAATCATGCTTACAGGAAGGAAGAACAGATGGCCCCAATACACCACAAATTGTTGTAAAAGAGCTTGGACCAATATGAATCTTCCACCAACCGACAACCATCTATGAGACCACTTATATATCCTATCTCTAAATTTTTCCACTATCCAAGTCAAATCTATCGATCTATATCCACTCGGTTTCAATTTAAATTCAAGGTAAGTAATGCCCTCCGATAAATGCTTTGTTTGAACCCCCAGGAAGCCAACAATGAAATTGATCTCATTTGCATCACCGTCCGCATGCACAAGGAGGGATTTTCTTTTATTGATAATTAGCCCCTTTGTAGCACCGAAACGAGTGAGGAGAAAGTGGAAATAGAACCATTGATTCCTAATGATCCTGCCAAAAACAAGCAAATCGTCTAGAAATAAGGAATGTGAAATACATATAGATGGAGAAAAATATATGCCCTAAAAATAACCAGCCCGCATTGCCATCTTCATGAGATTGCTAAGACCATCCATAAGAAGTATAAAAATTAAGGGAGATAGAGAACATCCCTGGCGAAGGCCACTCTCTGCCCCAAAGAAATCCATTGGCAGACCACTAATGATTGCATATTTTACTGAAGTAATGCACGTGATGATCCATCTTATATTGGGTAGAGATATGCCAATCCTAAGAAGGACCAGTCTAATATAGGACCAATCGACGCAATCATATGCTTTGAACAAATCCACCTTGATAATGAGCGCCTCCATCTTCCGGGACCGTACAGAGTGTAAGATCTCCTGAGAAAATGCCACTGCATCATGAATTGAACGTCCTTTAAGGAATCAATATTGGTCCACAGATATTTTTGATGATAGAATTCTTTTAGTCCTCATAGCAATGATTTTTGATGAAATTTTATACAGGACATTACATAATGATATCAGACTGAAATCAGTGAATGTCCAAGGGCACGATGATTTTGGGATCATCACGATAAACGTTGAGTTGATATCCCCTAGAATATACCCCCATCTCCTCAACCTTTCAATAAGTCTGTGCAGGTCATCCCCCAAAGCTCACAAAAATGCAAAAAGAACTATGACGGCCAACCACCCGGCTCGGGGCTCTTATCATGAGTGAATGATTTAAGTACTGCCTCTATTTCATCCTTAGTTATGACAACCCCCAACATGTCATTTGTGTTAGAATCAAACATAGTCGTCATATGATCCAACATCCAGGTTTGGCATATATGATCAATACTTGAGTCTGCTTTGTAAAAGTCAGAGAAATAAGAGAAATATTCCTTTTGTATGTCCTCATTGGAGTAGACTAAGTGACCATCTGCAGCTTCGATGCTCCATATTGAATTCATGTTTCTCCTGCCATTTTCCACCTGATGAAATTATTTTGTATTCATATCCCCCTCTTTCAACCATTTGACTCGAATCTTCAATTTCCAAGTCACCTCATGTATGCTTAAAATTTCTAGCTTCCTTTTCTCCAAACTTTCCAGGAGATCATATGATTGTTGGGTCAGAGGGGTGGAAAGCATGTCCTCATAAATTAGTCTCACTTTATCTGATATCTCATGCAACTCCCATCTAAGCACTTCCTTTTTCCTCCTCTCCCACCTTTTTCTGTAAATTTTCAATTTCCTTAACTTCATTGAAAACTTTCTCCACTCGTCTCCAACATAAGATTGAACATCCTCCTTCCATACCTCAAACAAAATTTTATTATACTCAGGATCATTTAACCAGATCCTGTTGAACTTGAAAGGAACCCCCTTATGATCCTGTTCCAATCGTCAAGATAGAATGATGATCATATGGTCTGAGAGGGTTTCTGCAACAACCCGAGATATGATGTTACCAAGTATCTCAATGATAATTTCATGGGCCATCACCTTGTCCAATACCTTCCCAATGAACTCCACACCCGAGCACCTATTAGTCCATGTTGGTATAAGGGGAACATGCCAAATGTTAACCATGTGGCATTCCCGGAAAATTTGGGTAATGCGATTCACCAGGGGATCCAGTCTGGCCCTATGTCCCAAAATTTCCTCCGATGCTAAGGCTGAATTAAAGTCCCCCATCACAATATGGTTTTTTATGCACAGAATAGTAGAGGAGTTAAGGCGATCCCAAAAGTGAGACCTGCGATGGCATGGAATTTATAAATTAATGACATGAATAATCTCAGAGGATCCCCTGAAACTCCCTTTCAAAATAATACCCTCAAAGAACTTGTAGGCTTGAAAACTGACAATATTTGGATTCCACATGGCCATCATACCTCTTGCTCGACCCGAAGAATCTATACCCACCGCACACCATCCCGGCCGAATATTTAGAAAACAATTGAGGGCTTTATTCCGTGAAACCATAGTTTCTTGAAACAAAGAAATACAAGGTCGGTTCTCCATAAATACATCCCTGAGGCGAAGGTGTTTTGAGGGATCACCTATGCCCCTTATATTCAGAGAGAGAGTAGAGTTATTTTAGGCACCTTGATAGGGCTGCGTGCTCTAACAACTGAATATTTTCAACTGGCGAAATGGGGACATCTCTGAAATCATTGAACTCCTCCTGGAATAGGGACTTTGGTATTAAGGTGACACCTAAAATGTCTTGACCTGGATTTAGACTTATTTTTAACAGTGATATTTGATACAAAGACAGGGGATATGGAGATGGGAGAAATGGATGGAAGCTTATAAAAAACAGTTAATGTCGCAATGTCTAGAACCAGGATACCAATAAGCAACTCAATATCGCTTCTAACAATATTTCTCAGAGAGTCTGGGGGGGCTCCAGCGTCAAAATCCCGAGGAGGTGATGGGGATGCCCATTCTAGAGGTGGCACAGAAAGAGACAGAGTCATTAGTCTAGTTCTTTCCCAAGAATCTATGGCTACATCAGAATCATCAGAGGGACGAGATGCATTCGTGTTGAGAGAGTGTGGTGGCAGATGGTTGGTATTTAGGGGAGCCTCAATCGAGCCCATGAGAGGAGGATCCTTAAAATTGGGGGGCACTGGTACATGTGTATGCTGATTTTCATCAGAGTCCTCCAAGGGGCGATTATTATTCCTATATAAAGTAGGAGGACATGAATGGACAAAGCCTTGTATAGGAGGAGGGACACATGAGCCCATAATAGGAGGATCCACTATGAGCAAAGAAAGAAAGTGAGGTGTGGATGACCTATCGGACCCTGACCCATTAGATATATAAATACCATAATTAGAAGAAGGATTAGACAGCTTACCTGGTGGGAGACGATCCTTCGAGCAGTGTTCCGGATTCCCTCCCTGACTAGAACAGGTCCTCATTGTATTTCGCCCAGCCCAGCCATCTAGAATCGAGAAGGACATTTATCCATGAGATGCCTTGTATGGTGACATACCAAGCACCTAAATGGTATTCCCCAGTAATCAACCCTTTGCCTATGACTTCACTGAACCCATTTCAAATCCACATTTCCAGGCAGCCCGCCAGCAAAACTGACTTCAACTAATAACCATGATATCCACTTTTCATTAGAACCCAAAATTTTGGGATCAACATACTTCGTGCATCCAATAGAGTTACCAATTGCTGCAAGAGCCTTGAGAGTAAAAAATTCTAGTGGTAATCCAAGCAACTTCACCCATATCAAGTTATTCCTTGGTGCTTCCATAACCGGGTTGAATCCGAGATACCAAGGAAGGAGCTACATAAAAATTCTGCCCTTCACCCAGGTGCGACGAAGGATTTTGGTACAATATTCTTCATGCATGAAAATGGTACTATACCACGCGTTCATCATTAAACTATCTTTGGGAGCATAGACTAGGATGGCGCTCCATGAGGCCTTTATCCATGCTACCATGTCAACCTCATACATGTTCGAGAATAACCATCTACCAATCAGTGCCCTTTTTTGTAGGCTAGTCATCCTTCCCCACAGATCTTCATATTCTAAAATCACTTGTTTAATCTCTAGTGCTAGATTGTAACAATTGTGTCTCGTCAGACCCTTTGCGAAAAGTTTTTCTTCCTTTCCTGATCCGCTCCGGTAATGCCATCAGGGATATCTGCTGATACATGAACCCCAACCCCCTCGTCAAAGCATGGAGACCCCCACTTATTTCAAGATGAGGGGCCCATTTCCAAGGCCAGGTCAGCTCTCCTAGCCCGCTCTGCCTCAAGAGTAGCTTCAATTAAGGCTTCATGTGTTGATGTGTCGGACGATAGGATGTCATACCCCTCAGCCATCACCATCCTCAAATAATTCCACAACACTTCAGATGTGACACCAAAAAATATCTCCACCTACCCAAAATAACTTTCGTTCTTGGAAGGCTGCCCAAAAAGGAAAGATCAGGTGTATTTGTCAGGGCAATAAGAATATCCTTTATTAGTAGCCATCTTTCCCAAAGGAGAAAAAATCTGGCAAGGAATTCCTCACGACAAGAGTACCTTGAGAAGGTACCTACCATACCAAAGACCAAGAAAATTCAACCATCACCATCCACCAATAAGTCCACCACACTTCCGATGTGACCCAGAAAAAGATCACCACTTACCCAAAATAACTCTCGTACTTGGAAGGCTGCCCAAATGGTATGATCAGGTGTATTTGTCAGGGCAACACAAACATCCTTTATTTGAAGCCGTCACTCCAAAAAGAAACCAACTTGGCAAGGACTTCCTCATGGAAAATGTGCCTTGAGAAGGCACCTACCATCCCACAGACTAAGACAATGTAGACTCAGATGCAGAAACCAAAAAATTGGCAGGCTAACAGAGTCATGACTAGAGCAAATAAATAATAAAGAATGTTGATAGGCTATGCCAGGGACTTCAATGTAGATTAATGGATTCGACTAGATTAGGTGTGTTCGATATTATCCGACCACCGGAAAATGAACTGAAACCCAGGGTGGTAGCCTGAGAATGTGGCTAGGAAAACCAGATGAACGAAATCACACAGCGCTGAATCACAAATGACAACAACAACAACAGCAACACCCTACATAGTGCCACCACCGGAAACAAAACTAGAACCCAAAGTCCTTACAAGGTCTGGAAATAATGAATGAGTCCATCCATTTGTTTCAAAAGTAGGAAAACCTTGACTGTTCAACAGAAAGGGAGACTTAGAGCTCTTAGAAGGTTCGTGAGTGGTTAGTCTAACCCCCCTGTTTTGCATTCGTATGATTATATGAAACTCCCCTATGTGTCTTCACTATGGCCTTCAATATGACCAGTGTAATCAAAGCCAATAACCATATCTGTATGATAACAATATTAATGAATGGAATCATAATGATCATTCCATACACCCGTCGACCACATCAAATCGACGTGAATACAAACATCTACAGCAAGAGAGGAAAAAAGATGTCGCTTTCCAGAGCACTAAGATGCCAAAGAATGCTTTTCTGTATTGTTACACCATGAGACTCATCTACGACCACTTAGAATACTATTCTGTGTTAAATCTGACAATGAAAAACCTTTCCTTATGGGGAGCATCATTAACCCTCTGTCAACCTTGCCAACTGAAGAAAGTGTGTCCGTTTCTTTTTACTTCACCCCACAAAAACCATCACATAAGCAACCCACTATATTTTCCATACGCGTTACCTTTCGTACATAAATATGGCACCTATAATATCCTACCAAACCTTAAGTGACTTCATTCCCTTTAAGATATAGGAGCAGCTACATTCCTATTAAGACACCTGAGATTTCAGATTTTATCCTACTGACCCTAGATACAAAACATACCCCGACTGGAACTCCCTCAAACTTCCATACCCAACAACGCATACACACTGTCAAGATTCATTGTATCAAAATAACTGTAAATGATGTTGTCTCAGGAGAGAATGCGACGGGGTGTTTCTATCCACGCTGGATGCAGAGACTACCTAGTGCCATGTTCAAATTATCAAGAAAAAGACGGCTTGGCAGATGGTCTAAAAGTTCCCGTTAAATCTGAATATGAAGCTGCAGATAATGCACATTCGTCTGCACCAGGGATGGAATTTGATGGGCATTTTACCCGTCATGGGCATTTTACCCGTCATAGGCCATTTTGCTCGTATTTTCAAGTTGGAATATGTTGATGCCTGTTTTCTCCGACGTTCTAGGAAGGATGGAAAATGTAATTTTGACGTTTAAAAAAAATTCGAAAACGTTCTTACACCTCTATTTTCCATTTACCAATTTTTTCCTAAACTTTTCCATTTACCAGCTTTTTCTTTAATTTGACTCCTCTGTGCAATTGCAACTTGCAAATTTGTATTCTAACATTAATAAAAAATTACCCTTCTTAGCTCACTGAAAATTGATAAGTAAACTTGCTTTGCACCACCAATTATAGAGAAATTGTACACCGCCTTCATTCCCAAAAAAGAATAAAGCCCGTGGCCAACGAAATTCCAATCTCAGACCCTTAAGCAGGAACTTTAGATCCTTACTTGTATCATACCAGATAAAAGGGTGAAGGAATAAAGCCTTCTCTGGGAATGCCCAATAGTCCATTTTCCTTTCTTCAATGAAAGGATTCAGTTTCTTTTATCCCTAAAAGTTTGGCTTCTGTACTTGTCTCTTCTTTTGGAGGAAATTGCGGTGAGATCTATTCGGCTTTGCTTTTCTCAGTCGAAGCTTGGATTATCAACTTGTATTTTCTTTTGGAAGAAGTTGTAGTGCATTGAGATATCGAGAATACTAGGTTTTAGAATCTGCAGGTTAGGATTTAGCGGTGGGCTCATATCAATAATGTCCATAGAAGTGAGAAAATGTTGATCTGGAGCAAATGCTGATACAATCCAAGTTCAGGGATTCACATAGAAATATTGGATTGTCGTAAATAATGGTAAGTAAGATACAATCTCCATGTTTTTTAAAATTTGATGATATTTCAATTTTCAAATTTTAAAGAATCAATCACCTTGTAAACCAAACCTATCACGATCCAGCACTTTGATGTCTTTGCGTTCAGGATGTAATTTAAATTTTGTTTACATTCAAAATGTAATCTTTAATGTCTCAGCATTCCTGTTTCTTTCAAGATTTTTGAAATTAAAACAGTAATTTGAGTTTGATTCTGCATATTTCAAATATCATTTCAAAGAGAATTTTGTCTGTGATGTCAGTATGGATGTTTAAATTTGATCTTTCACTTGTAAAATATAAGCTTGGAAATTGGAAATTAGTCCCTATCAAATTTAATATAATGCATTGATTATTTTTTCATGAATAATTTGTCTTGCAATCCTCTTATGTTTGGGTTGAGGTGTAATTTTATTTATTATTTTAATTTATGTTTGACTTTAACCATACATTAATTTTCAAAAATATTTGTTATTCACAATTCTCTTGAACGGTGAATGGTTATGAACTGTCGAAATTGCAATTTAATAAAAAAATAAATTGTAATTTGAAAAATTTAATAAACCATGCATGTCCTATAAACTTTCTATCAAATACCTTCCAATGTACAGCTTGACATTAGGGTAACACTTTACAACATTTTACACTGAAAATAATTACAATAAGTGCAACCTTTCCACTGTACTTATTCCTTGCTCTATACAATAACCTTCAATGCAATGTGCGGATGCCCTTTAAAGCATTGTCCCAAACCCGTCCATGCTACAATTTTAAATTTAAGGCTGTAGAATTACATCATGGAATAGGTCAACAGAAAGTAAAATTACTAGATGTTGGGATAACATAATCCAATCAAGGCAGGTTTTATTGTTTGTTTTATCTGGTAGTGGGGTTTGTTTCTTAGTCTAAATGTGTCGTTCTCCTGGTTTAAAATCAAATGGTTTGCAACATCAAATGAAAATGGATTTGATTGTCGGAAAGTTGATAGGTACTACCAGATACCTTAGCTCTAAGCATTTCGAAACCAAAACCCATCCATGGTGAATCGTATTAACCACTGGAGACAATGTTGAACCCTCACACGCTTTACCTTAGCTTGGATACAACATTGCACTGGTGTTCACTTAGAGCATTGTTCACAAGTGTTCGATATTGCAAGCATTGCACCAGTGAGCTTACATAACACTTGCGGAGAGTATCGTCCATGCACTTTAATCTGTGTGAAGACTAAGTGCTACTAGCCTACAAGTCTCAATGTCTCACTATGCTAGTAACCTTTGAGTAAATATACTTGCTTTCCGTCTTAGCTGTTTGGACACTAGCCAGTAGCCTAAGTTTGTCGGTCTATCTTAAGCCTTTGACCTCCTGAATTTCTGTTATAATAATAAGGCCTGGCCGCCTCTGTGTATGTTCAGTCAGACCCATGAAGGATATGAAGGATATTTTTTTTTATTGTAGTTGGTTTTTTTGAAAGTCCAGAGACCGTATCTACATCTATTTTCATTTCATTTAATATTATGTTAAACGAAGAGATTGAAGAAGACTAGATTTTTAGGGTTATAAATTATTGTTTTCTTACAGCATTTGCCATTTCCCAATGAATGAAAGTGTGCAAAGAGTTAAGTTTAGTTTTGGAATTTGGTGTAATGGTATTCGAAAACCAAGAATGGTCATGTTGTTTTAAACCTAGTAGATGTTCAATTTTGGTTTCTCTTTGTGTGATTTTCTCGAGACGAAACTAAACTCTAACAATATGACTATGGGTGGACAATTGATGAAATAGCCTTGTTAACTGAGGCTGAAAACTATACCACCAAAATTTCCTGTCGCAACTACTAGTCTTCCTCAACCATAACAGTGAAAAGGTAGGTGTCTCTATTTTTTATGTTCAGTTTTAATTATCTACATGAAATATGGTGCATTTAATGGTTTCTTTTTTAACTTGGTGGATGAGTTTTTCCCTTATTTTAAAAACCAAACACATGTTGGCAATTCCTTTCAATAAAATTTGGGCTCTCTATTTTGGTTTTTTTAGTTATGATAAATATATGAATTTTTTCAACATAACTTTGTTATTGAAGGGTGATTTTTTAATCAAACCTTTATTGATGAAGGGTTAATTTATTATGAGAACATCACTAATGAAGAGAAAAATTTTAAAGATAACATTTCTTGAAGGAAAGTATAATGACCAAAAACATCAAAAAAATATTTGTGATAGGTAAAAAGAAATCCAAATTCCAAGCCTAATCTACACATTCATCTTTTGTCGTGATTAACTAGAATACTACTATTTTTACCTCTTGCTTTTCTTCCCAACCATAGTTAGCGTTTTTTTCCTTTTTAAGTGATTTTTCCAGAAGGCTTTTAACGATTCCACCTTTTTAATTATAATGAGAATTTTTATATATTTATTTAAATTGTTAATTCTTGAAATTTAAAAAATAATATATTTTTATGTAATTTTATGAAGTTTGTAAAAAAAATATTAAAATTATAAATCAATAAGAATATTAATATTTTATATTAATTTTTTTTTATAATATTAAGATATTAGGTTTTGGTTTTACTAATTTTTTTAAAATTTTATTAATTCTTAGAAATTCGCGCTTTATATTGTAGAATTAAACTTAAAATAGATATTTTAAATTATTTCTTAATATATATATATATATATATATATAACCTTCAAAAGGGATTAGAGTCGGCCAGTTTAACATATATACTGGAGAGTCAGTAATGCTATTAAAAAAAATATATTAGAATTTTTAATGGTAAGTATTATTTTAACCTAGAATAGAGAAACCCTGCATCAATTCCACATAAGAGTATGTTGTAAATTAATCCAGAGTTGAGTTATGTTATTGAATTTATTGAAATGAATTTTGAAATTGAAAAAATTAAAATAAATGTTTAAAGTTTTCTGTTTTTATTTATTTTATTAATAATAAATTTATAATTTTTTTTAATATAAATATTCCGTGAAATCATATAAGAGTTTTAGGAACCGACGCGTTTCGAACTACCAATTGTAGTTCATCATCAGGATAATGAAAATTAGTTGATCTGACATACACTTTTATACCAGGAGGAGAGAAGCAACGGTCAAAACCAACCTGTTCTCATCTCTAGAAATAATAATGGCTCGTTCTCACACCGTGTTTTTCAGAAAAAAGATGCACACGGAACAGTATCTTCATTCTGGTTCTCATCATTTTCCTGCTCAGAAACTTGGGGTTCTGAATACTTTAGCTACAAGAGCTCTTAGAATTTTCGATGATGCTCATTTAGATGAAGAGAAAGACCATCTCCTTAGGGTCTTTCGAGAAAATGGATATATCAGAAGTCAGGGTTTGAAGGCTTTCATGAATGCAAGCGAAGGTCCTAGACAAAAGAAGATAATGGATGGTGCTATTGGTAAAGTTAATTTACCTTTTATTCAAGGCACTACTGACAAGATCGCTCGAATTTTAAGGAAGCATAAGATCTCGTCTTCTTTTAAACCTTTAAACACCATTCGGGGCTTCCTTAAGTCGGTTAAAGACCAGTTGGACCCAAAAAGTGTGAAAGGTGTTTATTTGATCCCGTGCTCTTGTGGGACTCCCTACATTGGTGAAACTGGTCGATCGATTAATAAAAGGATCTAGGAGCATTCTGCTGATATTAGGCTTGGTAGAACCAAGTCATCAGCGCTAGCTGAGCATGGGGAGAAGATGAAGCATCATATCTGTATGGAGGACGCTAGAGTCCTTGCTAGGGTTGACCATTTCCATCACTGGAAATTTAGAGAGGTGATTGAGATTGAGAAGAGGCCCTATACGTTGAACAGGGATGATGGATGGAAACTTAGCAGTTGTTGGATTCCATCTCTTCACTCCTTGTAAGGGTCTTTCCCTTTTCTTTTTTTTTGAGATTAAATCCTTTATTTTTATTTTATTTATATTTATAATGTATTTATATTTATTAATTTATTTATTGATTGAATCCCCTTTAAGTATATTCTAAAATTAAAATTTAACTAATTTATTTGTAGTTTTAGTTATTAATGTATTTATTTAGTAATTTATTTATTGATTAAATACTTTATTTTTATTTTTATTTTGTGTTATTTGTATTTTAATTCTAAAAAAAAATAAAAAAATTTATTTTATTTATTTGTTTATTAATTTATTTATTGATTAGATCCGTTATTTTTATTATTTTATGTATTTATATTTTTTATTTAGTTATAATTTTTGACTTTCACGTTGATTTTTTATGACTTTTAACTTGATTCATGTTTATCTTGTTTTTGAGAGGGGTGTTAAAAAAAAATGATTTTATATTATTTTTAGTTTTAAATTGTGTTTTTTAAGGTGGGGGTATTTAGGTTTTTGGTTCTTTTCTTTTTTATATTTTTATATATAGATTTTTGGTTGACCGTTTAACGTTTTATATTTTTATAGCTTTTTGTTGACCATTTAACTTTTGTAATTTTAATGTTGGGTTAATTTTATTTTTGGTTTTTATATTTTTCTTATTTTTGACCGTTGCTTCTCTCCTCCTGGTATAAAAGTGTATGTCAGATCAGTTAATTTTCATTATCCTGATGATGAACTACAGTTGATAGTTCGAAACGCATCGGTTCCTAAAACTCTTATGTGATTTCCCGAAAGATTTATATTAAAAAGTTATGGATCACAGAAGCTTGCACTCTCAAATTTATAATTATTTTTTATTAATAATAAATTTATAATATTTATAAAAAAATTTAATTATTAAACTAAAATATTAATAAATGTAATATAAAATTTAAAAATATAAATAAATTCAAAATTTCTAAAACTTTTTAAATTAAATATTTATATTACTTATATATTAATAATTACATTTAATATTAAAAATCCAATTTTCTATTAAATTAATAAACAAAATTTATTTATTATTATTATTATATTTAAAAATACCCTTCCAAACCCCACACAGTAAGGCCCCCGACACCGACCTGTTGCGCACATGGTATTCTTGATTTTCCACAAAATGTCTTAAAGCTTTTCTATACAGATTTTAGACCAAGAGAAGATGAAACAAATAATTGTATTTATAAATGTCTAAACAAGAGCACATATAATTGTGTTTATAAAATAAAAGTCTTGATTATGTATTTTAGTAATCTTCATTTTATATTTAAATAAAATAACATTTCAATTTTATTTTTACACATATAAAAATTTGACTTACTAGAGATTGAATTTATAAACGAGTGACTTTCTTTAAAATTTGGTAAGAATTCAAACTCCAAAAAGTCGTACTAAAGACAACTCCATTAAAAAGTTCTACGAGTCCTTAATTGTTGATGATTTAACCAAATGAAACGGAAGTTCGACTGATTTTGAGTATTTTTTTAAAAACTTCAATTAAAAATGAGAAAATTTATACTTTTAATAATTTAGTTGATATAATTTAAATGGTTAAATAAATTTCAAAACTTCATATTTATTTTTACTTGTAAAAATACAATTTTTATGATTTGAATAACGAAATATTACAATTGGGATTAAAAACATATCTTTTCAATTAAAAAACACCAAAAATTAACTCATTAAATTTAACTATATAAAATTAATAACACCATTAAAAAAATAAACATATTACTTATAATTAGAATATAACTATAATAAAATTGTTATTTTCACTTTAATTATTGAAATGTGTTAAAAACTTAACATCAATGTTTCACGGGGTTGCGTCCCTAGGGTCGGGTGCACATACCCCTCACACCAGGGACGGAGTAAGGCCCATGAGTCGAGGATGATGACCGAGACGTGTGGTAAAGTGTTCGGTGGACATGTGATGAATGATGGTCGTGTAGCGACGAAAACTACTGCGCTTTGTTGGATGGGTGCCTCGAAGGATGAAAATGACGAAACACAATATTTGGCTATGATGCAACAAAAGCTTGGTGGTCGTGCGACGAAAGAAGCGACAGACAAGAAGAAGTGTGAAATCAGCGAAGTGTTGGAAATGTTGGTGGCGAACCAACGTTTATACGTCACTTGGTAGCCATGGTCGTATTATGAAAATATGGAGGCCAACGTATTAAAGTGGCAAGGCCGACGTGTGGAGAAGTGGTGGGTCAGCTCATGTGCAAACCCCCAACCACGTCCAACATGAACAAAGCATATATATACATAATGTGGAGTTGGAGTTGGACATCATTCGAATTGGATCATCAAGGGATGCATAAGGGTTGTCTACGCATCAAGGCAAGACATCAACATCTTGTTGATGCGAACTCCTCCCATGGTGAGCAAATGCAAGGCCATAGCAAGGACGTGCAGGGCGCAGGGTCGAGTCGGGTTAGTGCATGCAAAAACGCGTTCAGAACAGTGTTTCGTGTAGCTCATGGCGTCAGGCCGAGTCGGGTCAGCCGCATTCATAAATGGGTGCAAAAAAATGCGGCAGGGCATCCGTGTGCAAGGTCGGGTCGAGTCAGTTCAAGCAGACAACTGAACGTGAGTTCATGTAGCGTACAAAAGTGACTGTTTGGTAGATTTGGTGCAGATGAAGTGCAAAAGGTGCGGACTAGTGGGCTGAAGCTAACCAGAGTATGGGAGGTCGATTTGGACACACGGTGCTCTCAAAAAGTGTGTGAAGGTCATGTACAGCAACAGTACCAGGGTGACCCAAGTGACCCGGTAGCACGACACAGGCAGATTCAGAAAGAAATTCCCAAGGTTGATTTTAAAGCTGTAAATGGATGTTTTTATGTTGGTTTAAGAATTGAGAAGTGTTGTAAAATTGGTCAAGAGGTAAATATACCTTGCCAAAGGATCAGAAGTGGATTTTGCTGGATTGGAATTGTATTATATACATTTTATGAAACATAATATCGGGAAAACTTATAATCAGGGAGTTGCCCCTCCCTTGAATGTTATGGGCTTCATGTGGATTTGATATTGATGTTTATGATGTTTTATTTCCACACAATAACACCTTGACAGATTAAATAAAAAGGTGTTGAGTAAGGCGTATTATATTTGTAAAGTATTTGGAAAAAGAAAAACAAGGTAGTGTTGCACCTGTCTATAGCGTGATTGAAATGCTATCGAGGTATAGGGGCGTGACAGGTGGTATCAGAGCTACTGATCCCACACTTGGTTGAGATTGGTATCTTAAAGGAAGCATGCATACTAGTGCAGGGTTTCCAGAAGTATTGGAGCTTGAAACTATAAAAGAAGCAGGTTTGAAGGCTCAACAATAGCTTGCAAACATGACAATTTTTTGGGAGGAAAGAAGGAAAAAAAACTACAAGGCTCTTGTGTAAGTGTATGAACACTTGAAGCACATTGGATATGAGGTAGTAGAGATTCATAATTCCTTGGGAAACTCTCTTGGGCAAACTACTGAACCTGAAGAACCAAAGGATGTTGTGAATGTAGTAGAAGTCAAGGATAGACTTGATGAACAGTTTGGACCAAGGCCAAGCACATTGCAAGCATCAATGATGGATGATTCTCATGTGGATGTTATAGAGATGGAAGAGATGATGGAAGAACTTGTGGAACAAGTTGAACCAAGACAAGACACATTGCAAGAATTGGTGGATGAACCACATGAAGATGTTGCAAGTGTGATCATGATCAAGGAGGAACTTGAAGAGAAGGTTGTACTAGGATCGAACACATCAAAGAAATTGATGAGGATGGAGGAAAATCAATTTGAGAGTCTTCATGGAGATATAACTTGTGTTTTGTTGAAGCATAAGGAAGATGTACCACATATGGGGATGAGAAAGAAGATGGCTTCTTTGCTAACACCATGGATGATCTCTCCGTGGATGCCTATGATGAGGCCTTGTACATTATAGGAATGATAAGCATTGCTTGATGAAGACCTTGATAGGGAAATTTGTGACCTTACTCTAGATGGTTAAAATTCCATGGACAAGGGAGAAACTTGATGACCTTGTGATGGAAAGGGTTATGATTAGCCACATGGAAATGGCTAGGTGCCTGCCATGACCTATGGACTACCTTGGTGGTAGGGCACATCAGTGGAGTAGACTTCTTCATGGCCTACAACCAAGAAGGAACTCCTGGTGCACCTCTAATGGGGGAGAAGCCTTGAAGGAAGTACTCATATTGATGGATGATGGTAGAAGTGACCGAGGGCACTTTAACTCTACACTACAATTTATGGATGATGACTAGAGTTGAGTTGGGTTCCCTTTGATGGACACATGGGCAGCTAAAGTCATGGACATTGACATGAGGGCATGGTAGGACATTTTGTGGAGGTATTATGCAGGATCACTTACATTGATGCCACTTATGAGCCTTAGGGAGGAGTGTTAAAGCAGGATGTTGAGAGCAGGATGGATTTGTTGACGCTACATGGAGATCTTTTATAGATGGATTGATGGGATGTTGTTCACCATGAGAAACTAAGACATTGGTTGGATGAGTAGCCTATGAGGGAATTCATATGAATTGTAGGGTGAGAACCACTTGTGATGGCACTCATGGCCAATACAAGTATTCTTGCCAAATCTATGGATGGAGGTGCATAGGTGTTCATGATGAGTTGCATTCATTGGAGGCTTCATGTTATGGTGATCTTGTAGTATTTGATTCATTAAGGAGCTGAGGTCAGGATTGGTTTTGAATTTGATGCATTATGGGATGCATACCTTTGAGCACATTTATGGGGTGTGTTTGGGAGGAGTCACTTGATGGAGATGATCGAGCCGAGACACTTTGGAGTTGATGGAGATGCAGCGAGGGAGATGCCTTGGTGAGGTACACTTGGGCATGGGTTGAGTCTACTTTACTTAGCCACACTTTTTACTTGATGGATGCATATTGCATATGGGATGAACAGTACTTCATGGACCTGGATATGACACTTTGATTGATTTTATGAGAGGGAGACCTCTTAATTTTGATGATGCTTGGAGGATGTGACTTCTTGGCATATAGGCAACACATGGATTAGCATCATGGAAAACATGTTGTGCATGAGATGGAGGACACTTCATGGACCCAAACATGGCCTATTTTCACTTGGATGGGATGACGCTTGATGGTTGTGACTATCTCTTGAACATCACATAGATATTAGCATCATGGGCAACATGTTCATGGACCTGAACATGAATTTCTTTAGATGGGTGGATTCTTGATTGATTTGATGATGTGACAGAATGCATAAGGAACAACTAATGCATGGTATGAGGATGTGCATTCTCACGATGAGAACGCATAGTTGGATTAGCTACCCAACTAGTTCGAGTTATGGGGGTCAGCAGTGTGCAGAGTTATGCTAGATACATAACAACTTTTGTTATGTTGAGTTGGTTGGAGTACTTGATGCATAGATTCACATGACATTGATGATATGTGATGGGTTGACACAATTTATGTTGCAACAGCATGTGGACTTGATGAGGAGATTGACTTCCCACGATGGTATATCATGTCGTGATTACGACAGATGTGTTGATGATCATGGACTAAGGAGATATTTCCCATGGATATGTTAAACATGAACCTTGATGGTTTATGCAACGATGTTGCGACGATATTGTGCGATGATACATTGCGATGGGAGTTGCAACGATGATGATGGCACTATTGAGGATGATAGTATTATTTTAAGTGGAGGAGTATGTAAGGCCCACGAGTTGCGGATGATTACCGAAGCACGTGGCAAAGTGTTCGGTGGACATGGGATGAACGATGGTTGTGTAGCGACGACAACTACTACACGTAGTTGGATGGGCACGTGAAAGACAAAAATGACGAAACATAATATTTGGCTTTGATGCGATGAAATCTTGGTGTTCGTGCAACGAAAGAAGCGTCAGACAAGAAGAATTGCGAAATCGGCTTAGTTTTGGAAATGTTGGTGGTGAACCAACATTTATAACTGATTTGAAAATGGAAGTATTTGTAATGTTGTTCAAAGGATTCATTTCCATTAAATTAAGTGTGCAAAGTGTTTGTAATGTCTTGCATGTAAAACAAAGTGTTTTTGGTAACAGTTTATGAGTTTAAGTGTGAGGGAATGCTAATTTAAATTAATGTTTAACAACTTGAATCTGAAATACACAGCTGAATAACTTCACCAGAAACACACAACAACATGATGAGGTAGTTCACCCCTCCTGGGCTACATCTGTCAGGTCCAAGGCTCCCAATGGGCATGTCCTTGATATATTACGATGCTCAAATTGGTTTTACAGTGAGAAAGAAGCCTAAAAAGGCTGAAACAATTGTGGAAATGAATTTAGAAGACATAAATAAGCTAAGTATGGCTTTTATTTCACCTCAAACAGTGAAGTGTAGCCCAATGCAGCTCCATATCCCTCATGGCCATGTTGGCTCTCTAAGCTTCCCTGAAGCAAAAATGGCTGAAAAGCACCTAATTTGGCTCTGTAACCTGTTCCAATGGCTCTAGAATGCTCAGAATACTCAAAAGGACTAAAATTTTGTCTAATCTAGTATAATATGGTGAAAGTTATGATCCAAACTATATTTTTCCCAGTGGCACTAGAAATCCTCCACTAAAATTGGCTAACTCCAGTTAGCTCCACCAAACAGGCAGAATCTCCACAAATGTCAAAACTGAGCGCTAAAAATGGCAGAGACATTTAATTTAACTGTTATTTATCTTGTGTTCACATGCTGTTTTCTCGGACGGTTAGTTTAACTATCGGATAAGGCCGAAGCTGTGCCCTTAGGCATAGCCCTAAGGTCACTTGGTTGGGGGCTAACACCTAAGTGCTTAACTCATCTTTCCGCTGGATGATTTGGCTTAAGCCACGGTTCTGCAGGACGGTCACGACGTTATTTCTTTAGCCCTAGGGGCTTACCCTTACTCCGTCGGCTTCAACTGCAAACAACACGGCGACCCGACTGCTGACCCTTTTGTGTGCAGGTCGGGTCAACCTCCACCCATGAACCAAATAACATTACATTGCACAGGGCCGCTACAACATGACCCATTAGCATTCGGGTCAGGTCGTCCTCCGCCCGACTGACCCGAACACGTTCACCAATGTCGATCCATTCAACGTGACCCTTTTGCATTCAAATCAATACGCCGATGACCCACCTGTTGACCCATGACCGTTCGGGTCGGGTCGTGCCCGACTGACTCGAATGCATTCAGCTCGGGTCGGTCTGCCCACAAACACAAATTTTCAAACAGTTTTGAACCTTTGGCCTGGGGTCACGTGGCAGCCTCTGGGCAAGCCACGTGGCACCCTCTGATAGGCCACAATAAAACCATAAAAAATGAATTTTTTTTCCATAATTTTTTTTCTGAAGATGAAAAAATTTCTGAGTTCAAAGGTCATGTTTTGAAGGTTATTGGGCGTTTTAAAACTTCAATATCTTCCTCATACGACATCGGATTTGGGTCCCGATCACAACGTTATAATCGTAGCGACGAGGCCTATCCGGTCATTCAATTTGCAACCAATTCTGAGCAGTTCCAATTTTGAGCATTTTTTTCCTCTTGGACATGATCACCTGATCACACCTCCCCATTGGGAAGCTTTTGAACCCTAAAAGCCTTCAATTACCTGTCAAAAATATGAGGGTATAGATCCCTCACCTTTTCCACCTCAATCCACTTTTCCTGACTCGGTTTGCTACCTTTAAGACCAACCCGAACATAATCAACATTTCCCCTCCTCGAAGTGCATGTCATTTTTGTCAAGGATAGCATCCTCTTTCAACTCATCCAAAAATTCTGGTGAGAAATCCTCTATGGATGGCAGCTGAATGTCAATTCATAATCAACAATTAAAGGAGGCTCATACAAACGTAAATTTTCCACATTCACAACGGAATACATTTGCATATATGAAGGCAAATCTAGTTGAAAAGCATTATTTCCAACTTGTTTAAGGATCTTTAATGGACCATAATGAATAGGCTTCAGCTTTTTACCTTCTCCTTGCATTCTTTCCTTACTAATATGCAGCCATACCTCATCTCCTTCTTGAAACTTATGATCAAATCTGTGTTTATCATGCCTCTCCTTGTACTTGCCTTGACTTTTTTCAAGCTGTTCTTGAACCTGCTGATGTATGAGCTGAATTTTTTCAATGAACATGTGAGATTTTTCAATGTCACTATGCCCATCAATGGCCAAATCCTTCTCAAGAATGAAATATAAAGGTGACTTAGGCAAATACCCAAAGCAAGCTTCAAAAGGTGAACTATTTGTAGAAGAGTGCTTGGCCCGGTTGTAAGCATGCTGAATGTAATGCAAGTGCTCATCCAAAAGCTTGGGATGCTTGCTGAAATAACCTCTCAAAAGATGTACAATGGTTCTGTTCACTACCTATTTTTGGCCATCTGTTTGCGGATGGAAAGTAGTACTCTTATTCAACTTGGTGAACATCATCTTCCATATATTGGACCAAAAATTCCCAACAAATTTAGAATCCCTGTCACTAACAATAGATGTAGGCAAGCCATAATGAACCCATACATGTTGAAAATATAAATCAGCAGTTTGTTTAATAGTTATATATTTCTTACATGGCATAAAAATACACATCTTTTTGAATCTATCAACTACTACATAAAGATAATCATGTTGCTTTCTAGATAATGGTAGACCTCCAACAAAATCCATAGAAACACTGTCCCATGGTCTAGAAGGTACCGAAAATGGCGTATATAAACCAAGATTCCTATTGCTAGGCTCGCTTGTAGCACATAATGAACAACCTCTAATGAAACGTGAAACACTATCTACCATGCGAGGCGAATAACAATACCTCTGTAAATGTGCCACCGTTTTGCTTACCCCGAAATGTCCAACAATAAGAGAAGAATGAGCTTCTCTCATGACGCTTAGTCTCTCCCCCTGTGGTATACATAACTTTTCCATATGAAACAAAAAACTATTATGCAAATGATAATCATTCTCCTCAACATGATTCCCTTCACTCAAGTTAGCATACACATCCTTAAAATCAACATCTGATGCATATTGTTCTATGTAGCTCTCATGTACAATAGAATCATTCTTAAGTAAAGTAGTAGCACTAATAACAGGCCTTGAAAGCATATCAGCAAATTTATTGTAAATACCTTTCTTGTACCTTATTACCAAGTGAAATTGTTTTAGGAAGACCATCCATTTGAAATGTCGTGACTGCTACAATTTACTTTGTGACTGCAAGTACTGTAAAGGCTGATGGTTGGTATGAACAACTATTTATTTGCCCATCAAATAGTGTTTCCACTTTTTGACGCTTTGTACCAACTCATACAAATCCTTATCATATGTAGGATAATTCAAAATAGCACCATTAAATGTCTCAGAATGAAATGCGATAGGCTTACCATGCTGTAAGAGAAATGCACCCATGGCGTAATCACTAGCATCGATCTGAATCTTGAATGGATGTCTCAAGTTTGGTAATATAAGGACTGGAGCTGAACTTATCTTCTCTTTCAAAGACTCAAAAGCTTTCTATTTCTTGCCTCCCCATTGGTTCACACTTGTCACTGCATGCATAGGAGCGGCTATTGCAGAGAAGTTAGAAATAAACTTCCTCCAATATTGAACTGCGCCCAAAAAACTTCTTACCTCTGTAATGGATTTGGGAGTAGGAAAATTCACAATGGATTCTACCTTAGAAGTATCAATTCTCAAAGCACCTCTTCCTACTATGTGTCCCAAATAAACCAAATAAGTCTTTCCAAATTCACACTTTGACATTTTAAGAAATAACTGATTTTTTTTCAAAATATCAAGTACTTTCTTAACATGCACGACATGCTCTTCTCTAGTCTTGCTAAAAATTAAGATGTCATATAAGTAGACAATAATGAAATCATCAAGAAAAGGACGTAAGACATCATCCATTACCCGCATGAAATTTTCACGTGCATTGCATAAACCAAACGACATAACAAGCCACTCAAAGAGTTCGTGTTTGGTTTTAAATGATATCTTCCAAATGTCACTTTCTGCTATTCTAACACTAGTAGAAAATGGATAATTAATTACTAAAAAAACGACTAAAATTTGCATATAAACGACTATTTTTCGGTCGGTGACCAATAATAGCTAATTTACAGTATCTTATAACGTGACCAACTTTTAGTTGTTTTTAGCTTAGTCATTAATTGGTTATCTCAATTTTGTTGTCTAGTAGTATATTTGATCATTAATTTAGTCAGTGATTTGGTCGTTAATTTAGTCATTGATTTGATCATTAATTTAGTCACTGGTTTGGTCATTAATTTGGTCATTGATTTAGTCATTGATTTAATCTTTGATTTGGTCATTAATTGTCACAATTAATGACCAAATATACAACAAAATATATTACTACATGATCACCTGAAAAAAACCAATTAATGACCAAAGAAATATGACCAAAATTTTGGTTGTGTTATAAGATACTATAAATTAGCTACTAATAGTAATATATATGCAAGTTTTAGTCATAGTTTAAAAACAAATAAATGACCGAAGAAATATGACTAAATTTTGCTTGTGTTATAAGATACTGTAAATTAGCTACTAATAGTCGTATATATGCAAAATTTAGTCGTCATTTGTAATCACAAATTTATCATTTGGAGTAGTCATTTATCTTTTTTTGGTAGTTTCATATTCATTATATAATCGACTAATTTAGTAGTTTCAAATTGATTTTGTGTTTATTATTAATCAACATAAATTAATTTGTATGATTTAAAAAATGGCATACAATGTGCATGTTCACCTAATATGAAAACACAAAGTTGCATATGTTAATTAGAATACTAAGCAATATCAAATGCAACTATAAATAATTTCAACCACATAAATTATATCATATGAAATGTTAAAGTATTACAATATGGGTTTCCAACTTAATATTGGTTAGACTACAATTTACACACAAAATTATGTTTCATCACTTCAAAACATTATCATTGTGTTGTCAAAGAATTGTAGGTGAATTCACAAACTCGAAAGACTTGACCATCAGTCTTTATGTGTGTCTTATGTGGGATATTGGCTCTAAGAGTATCACCAAACCAATTCTCCTCTCTCTTTTTTCATTTGTCGCTCCAATGTTATTGCTCCCCTCTTTTCAATTCCTGCTTCTTACCATCAATACTGAGTTCATTTTCTAAAAACAAAAGAAGATACAATGTAGAGTGTAATATATGAAAGACAATGAACACTAGAATATAAACTAAATTAGGCTATAAATAGTTTATACGACATATATCTCAACATCAGCAATGTCAAAGCCATTTTTCCCCATACAAGTAAGAAACTCAAACAAATTTTCTTCATTGGGGCGATAATGGCCACTATAATGTGGCCAGATAACCTGTATAAACAAAGAAAATAAAATGTCACCATATATAGAAAACAGCACCTTAGTAACTTAGTATTCAAATTTCAAGGAAAGCTTAGGAAAAATCATGTCAGCTAAGTTATATGCTAAAAAGCTCAAGTTGTAGATAACTTGTGAAAACAAATAATATGAAGTATGATGTTTAATCCTTGTCATTTTATTCACAACAACATTTTATTTTCTAACGCATGAACTTAGTCAAATACATAAACAACATGTACTCAAATAACAACATGAAAGTAACATTTTCTGATAGTCATGAAAATATTTTAACACAAAATAGCTATAAGGATTCCAATCAATATAGTGTAATACTAATTTCATCTTCAAGATTTGGTTTTTGTTTAAATGAACATGATACTAAGTGTTAAAAGACAAAACAAAATCAAAAGAAACATCCAAAATACAATCAAACAATAAAGAGAGGATATCATGAAATGGAAATTGCAATTATAAAAGATTTGTTTACTTGTCCACTGATGTCGTGTCTGGAATTCCTAAAAAATTTGCTTGCCCAAAATAACCATGAGGTGAAATAATCACAACATTAAAAACTATATGAATTCCTACTAGAAACATTTCCAAAGTCGATGGCTCAAGTGGCTAAGCGATCTCTAACAACAAATGAACCATATCCAAGACGTGATATGCATTGTTTTGCCATCCTTTTTCCAATCACATTTCATGTAACATGCCCACAGCAGAGTCAAGTAACAATCAAACAAAGACATTGACATTTGTTTTTATCTTTTATATCTATAAAATTTGAATCTGATTTGTTTCTATTACAACTCTATTGAGACCACCTACTCTACAGTCAAAAATAGAAAAGGAGCCATTAGTCATACCTACCCATGATCTCTTGTAGGAATGATAGAAGAATAGGTTGATCCATTAATTAGAATTGCAAAAATATTGAGGAAAGACAATTCATTATCTAGTTAACCAATTGCACATTGAACCCTATATGGATGAGTAGCCCTAATTAAAGCCAGTTTTCTCTATCATATGCCTTGGAAAGACAAAATCACTAACATTGCTTGTAATTTTTTGGTTTGATGTTATAAATTCCTTCTTGGGCTACTCCTATTCCATAAGAGATTTGTTTCCCAAGAAGGTGAAAATTGGTTCTAATAACACAGAATCAGCTTAGTGGATTTTGACCCTACATGCACTAATTTTTGCAATGATTTTGTAGATGCAATTACCTAGTGATATGGGTCTGAAATCATCTCATTCTTGTCTAATTTTTGGGATTAAAGCCTGAAATTTTGAATTGAAAGCTCCCAAATCCTGCATGTGTTTTTTAATTTGTCAACAATTCTTAGTTGCTTTGTTTGAAGGAAGTCATAGAACCCCTAGAAGAATTATATTGTCCTGCGAAGTGGCTGAGGGTTCTTATACTTTTGGAAACAGTGCAAAATTGTTTGTAATTATTCCCTTGATATTTGATCCATAAATACCTCATTACCCACCTCACCTACAAAATTGAGGAAATATGAAGTCATCTTTAACTATCGTTCTTAAATTTATTTTATCATCCTCTTTATAAATTCCCTCAAAATGGTCTGTTGATGAGCAAATTGCTCCTCGAGATGAGACACATTCTCATGAAGCAAAGTTCATTGCTAAACACCATCATAAGGAAATTGTTCATTATAATTATGAATGTTGAGGAGAGAAAAGATTAGCTATTTAGTAAAGGATATGCACAAATGTTAGTGATTTGGTACAAGGAAAGACATGGGCAGTAAGAGAACTGTGGAGATTCCCTACAACTCTTTTCCCAAATGGGACACATGAGGATGTATGCTTATTAAAAAACTATATTTGAGAATGTTCACCATTTTGAAGGCAAGACTATTTTGGATGTAGGCGCAAGAAGTTTGACACGGGCTCCTGCACCCGACCCGGCAGTCCACCAGATTACCTATGACTACGATCTATGCGCTTCCCATCATGTCAACTGCAGTTGCTCCAATTCTCGGTCATATTGTGCCTGACGACACATCACTGTGACTTCAACTAGGCTACTCGATCGCATGTGTGGTGGCTACTAAACCTGCACTGAAACAAGTCTAGCTGGCTCTGATAGCACTCATCCATCCACAAACTAATTATGTTGACAACTGCCCTTCTATCGGTCATTTGCGTGTCTTTTTCCTCGCGATTTATCAATGACTGAGTGGTGTCGACTAGTCTAGCACGTGCTGCTTCCTTCTTAGTGAGTTGCCACCTTATGCTTCTTGTGGTTTTGTTTTTTTCGAGTGCGGGTTTGCGTGCAGGCCATAGTTCTTCCACCAACAACTTTCGACCATACCTTCCCACATCTCCTAGCAAACTGCTCTCGAAACTACGTGCTTCTTCGAGGTGATGCTGGTAGATCCTTTTCTGCCAACCAAAATGTTGCCCACCCCTTCTTCACACAGTTTTATTTTCCTATTGGCAACATGGTTTGACCCTTATTTCAACCACTTTGTTTTTGCCATGATTGACACAACCTTGTCACTTGTTGAAATTCAACATTTGCAGTCTTCCCACCTCTGTCACCTGATGAGTATGAATTATTAAACTCTCTTATGTCATTATCCAAAACATTTATTTCCTGGACACGTGATTTTGCAAATAAATTTTTTTTTGCAGCATAAGTCCTTATCAAAATTTCATCTCTCATACCAACTGGCATCTGGTCGAAACTGCAACCTGAAATCATACATACACCTCTTCGTCTATCACTCAAAGATGTGAATGGTGGAATATCTGCTAGAGCACTCTTGGCATATGGCAGAGGTTGAGCCCTCCCTTCTATTCCCTTTCCAAGACCTCCCTTAGGACCAAGATTCAAGTGGCCATCATCAGAAGAACTGTGTGTTGAAGGGCTTGGCATAGACCAATTTTCAAATTGAGCCCAATCCACAATCTGAGCATCTTGACTGGTGAATCCACAATCACGTGGTCCCATATGGGGTTGTGGCCCTTTAATCCCACCCATATGTGGAAGTGAACCCATTTGTGCACATGCCATGTAAGGTGGCATCGCAGGTCCTCTCACACCATGATCAAGTGGTGTCACAAGTCTGCGACCTGCATATCCCATATTGGTACCTTGAGAGCGGCCTCCCTATCTATGTAGTTCTTGCATAGCATTTTGATGCACTTCCTCTATTTTCTTGTGGCCCTCAACCTTCCACCTTTGTTTCCATCCATTCCTCCTCAAATCAATCAAAACCTTCAACATGAACCTCAGCCTAGAGGGAAGCCCTTGGGTATTGGACATTTTTGTCATCCTATCAAAGTAAGCATCAATATGTTCCTTGGCCTTTGAATGGTCAATCATATGACCAATAGTGCTCATCAATTTGCACAAAGCTTCAAGATTTTCATCCTCTGCATGTTGAAATTCACCAATTAATTTCATGATGAATGCATGCATAATTCTTTCAGTCAACATACTTTCTTTATAAAACTCACCAATAAACCTTATATTTCCTAGCATTCATCGTCGTGTTGCAGCCTTCTTCTCCCGTATTTATTCTACTGAAAGGATTTTTTCACCATCCTCTTCTTCTTTCTTAGCCTCTGCCTCTTCTCTTTCATCTTTTTCAAATTCTTCCTGGCATTTGTTCAAAAGAACTCACTTGAAAACAACCTTCTCATTATCTTCATAAAATTCTGGTAATCCTGCAGCAAGCTGAAAACATAATTTTGCATACATTTCACAAAAATTCGACTCCGTCAAGGATTTGTCAAATATTTGAGATATTATACCATGAAGACATGATGCAGAGTCAATGTTCACTTCTTTGACATGTTCAAAAAGTTTTTCAAATTTTTGGGGCGTTAATTTATTAAGGATGGATTTAATTTGTCATTTTTCAACTAATCCTCATCAGAAAACTTGCCCACTTCATATCGGTTCTCTAACCAGGCCTAGATTGTAGCAATGAAGGAGAGCTCAAAACAATGAACTTAAGGTATGTATTTCAGTGCATTCTTGTAGATGTTGGATCCTAAATTGTGGATCAGTTTTAAATCGTGATAGGGCAGCATGTGGAAGTCAATGAGGAGGGGAAAAATCTCATGGTTATATGCCCTAAACCAATGATAGTTGCCACAGTGATTGGGTAGCAAACTTGGAGCGAGATTTTGTCAAGTATTGGGTCAAAGTGATGACTATTGTGTGGATCAATTTCACGGGCAGCTTGAGGAGGCCTTAGGAGTTGTTTGGAGGACAAATTTGGAAAAGGAATGTCAAAGTGATCTTCATTGCTACAGTACCGAAACAAAGGAGGTGGTGATATCTTGCCCAAATCATATTATGATATTCTAATCCTGGGCCTATCCATAAACTCAAACATGAGATCCACATCAGTTACCAAACCAAGATACTGTTCCAGGAGCTACAACAGTCCCCAAATTGTAAACATCATTATAGAGGGTCAAGGAAGCCCATCCTTACCTAAAAGGAGGCTAACCATATTAGATGGTTTGTAGGATATCTAACTTACAATCAAGGAGAGTAGAAAAGTGTTCAACCAGATGATGACTTTCATGTCCCTGCAACAACACTTTGTAAATATCCCAAGTAGTAACCGAAATTCGTAGTGCCAAAATTCCTTCTATGTCAGCTGGAGGAACCAACCCTATTACTTAAGCATCAATGATAGCAAACTTCTCTTTCATCCAACAATATCTACTTAAAGTAGAGATGATGTTGGCAATCAACCTTTTGATGCAATAACTCAAATTGCATAAGCATTTTTGAGGCATGCTGCTCAGATGAGTAGTTATAACTTATAAAGAGTCTAGACATGCATTTTGGTGCATTTTCATGTGTTATTTTGAAATAAACTTACAGTCATAATTAAAGCTCTCCCACCTGCTTATTAGAAAGTTTTAGATATTTCTAAAGCATATCAAGAAAATAATTTCTTGTTATATTTGTGTTTAGTCAACACATGACACATGATCAAGATAACGATGTTGCAGTGCTATGGATGAATGCGCCAAAAGATAAATTGATACCCATGGCAGTTGAAATTTCTGAAAATATTTTTGTAGGACAAAAAGTGTATGCAATTGGGAATCCATTTGGTTTGGATCACACCTTGATGACTGCTATCATTAGTGGGCTTTCCAGGTAGATAATTTCAGTTGCAACTGGCCATCCAATACACAATGTGATCCAGACAGATGGTAAAGGACCATTGGAGGTCCTCTTCTTGATAGTTCAGGAAATTTGATTGGCATAAACACTTATATGTACTCTCCATCAGGAGCATTACCTGGTGTGGGATTTTGAATTCCAGTAGATTTGTAAGTTTCATTGTTGATCGGTTAGTAAATTTTTGGAAAATTACTTGACCCATTTTGGGCACTAAATTTGCACTGGATGAGTCTGTTGAGAAACTGAGTGTCACTAGAGTTCTGGTGCTTGATGGTCTTGTAGATGGACCAGTTGGAAAAGTTGGACTGAAAACAACAAAATGAGATTCTTATGTTTGGCTTATCTTGGGGACATCATTACAGCTGTAAATGGGAAGAAAGTGTTAGTTCCAGTCTTTGCAGCCTGTCACCAGCGATCAAATTGGACTCTTACTATGTATAGTTTTCACAGATGTTTTTCACATAAGCTTCAGTGAAAATCATGTCCTAAACTTGTTCATCAGAAGCAACTCAGAAAGATCTTTCCAATGGTATATCACACTCCAAAAACCGGCTTCTAGATCAAAAGATATGACCAAATGAATGATTGACTCTTGGTTATGCCTGATGCATGTGTTGTTGGAAATACTGAGAGGGGGGTGAATCAATATTTCTTTTCAATTGTTATTTTTACCAGTTAGATCACTTATATTTAGAACACAAAATGAACAGTAAGAATAAATGCTTTTATTAATTTCTTCTTTACAATAAATCAAGTACAATATATGTAGGGTTCCAACCCTAGATGAAGACACCAACCTTCAATCTCCCAAGCTCCAACCTGTATTTTCCAAGCACCAACTTGGACTTCCAAGGCTTCAACCTTGTCAATTATGAGGCACCAACCTCAAGGGCTCCAACCCTATATTTGGTACAGGCTCCAACCTGGTCTCTTGAGGACTCCTATCCTCTAGGGCTCCAACCCTATCTTCCAAGGCACCAACCTTGTCAATTCTGAGGCACCAACCTCAAGGGCTCCAACCCTATCTACCAAGGCACCAACCTTGTCTCTATGAGGCTCCAACCTCCTGCTTCATTCTGTCAAGATATATTTGGTTATACTTACGGCTCCCAATGTCTTCTTCAACGAGCCCTGTCAATATTCACTTAGTCTTCATTATAGTCTCCACATTACATCATCAATGACAACCTTATTCTTCACACGAAGGTGTCTCCACAGCTCTTCATGGTACCCAAACAATATTTCCAAGGTCACTCCATGAGGGCTTCAATCAAGGTCTCCAAGAATGTCACCAAGACCAGCTTCTACACTACTTCAACAAGAAGTCTACAAGGGTCTGTCCAAAAACTACTGCAAGTATTGTGTTCTTCAAGTATTCCCTGCTATTATAATGTTGCTCCAGGACAAAAATGCTCCAAATATGCTTATTCAAACAAGATCTTTTATGTTGTATTTTCAATGCTTAAGATCTGTTCTAATGATAAAACTGATGCATTTGTTCTTCCTTCAATTCTGAGAACTGAATGTGTTCTTCCCTTGATGATCTGATTACACTGTTCTTGATTATGTGGTTGTGCTTTGGTACCACTTTTACTTCTTGAACTATTGTAGGTCACATTCTCTAACAGTGATGATGATGTCCTTATTAATTGTTTCTTAAATGACAGGAAAATAATATCTTCAGTACTCCTCCTACTTCACTGCTTTAGATAATGAACCTGTTGTAGCCAATAACTTAACAATTGAGACAAGATAACTCACAGATTTGACATAGTCCAAGACTGCAATCCAAAATAACCTGCAATCCGAGACAACCCTCTATAATGCTAGCTTCTATAGGAGGCAAGTTCAAGCTCTCCACACAGAAGCTGCCACAGGTAACTGAACCAATAGCACCAAGCTACCATGAAGTCTGAGTTAAGGAGAAACCTATCCATAGGACTGAGCTAATCCGAGGCTAAACTAGGCTACAATACAAGTCTGAGGTTTGGTTTAATATAACCACAGGTCTGTGGCTTTATTTCACTGATCTGAGGTATAAATTATAACTAATCCGAGCCTCTACAAGCCTTGGATCATTGGTCCGAAGTTCTTCAATGGGACTGCAAGCTACAGAACTGAGTTGTAGTTCCAAGCCACCAATGCTAGAACCTAGCCTCCATGGGACTGCAATCTGTAACAAAGATCAGAGTTCTGTCCTCCAACAAATGAGAAAAATCCAATGCTGCAAACATAGGTGTATACATCAGGTTTCAAGATGATTGTCCTAGTTCGAGCTGTCCACTAGCCTGAGGTAACCCAATCACAAATATTTAGCCCAAAACGTGATGCCAAAGTCCTTCTTGGCCTCCTCCTTAATTCTGTGCTCAATTTCTGAATTTTTGACCGAATTCATGGTTGAAATGAGGTGTTGGACGTCATATTTATATAGGACTTCAACCTTTAATAAAGGGACACATCTCTTGGAGGGAGGCGGACATGGACAGGTAGGCTTAGGTCGGCTAGCCTTTAAAAATATTATATTCAAACTTGAAAATCAATTTTCTCTCAAACTAGAAGGAGTTAGAGGGCAAGTGATAGCTCGTTAGAAAGGGAAAATTGCCCTCTTCAAGCCTATGGCAGTCCCAACTTTAAGTAAGGTCATTTTATCATCAAGAAACTTAAATTTGTGAGGCTGTCATTCTAATTTTATTCATGGCAGCTCTTAAAATTTTATGTCTAGGGCTCCTTCTTCATATGCTTAGGGTTCCATACACTTAGGTTTTCATTCATGTATATTAAGGGCATCATTAGTATTATCAATGTGTTAGGGCTAAGGCATATTCTAGAGTATTATGGGCATTTAGATCATGCAAGAATATTTGCCATCCCGGTCACTGTCATCATCAATGACAACCTAGATTAACATGTGTCCTTACAATTTTACATTGTGAAAACTTCTCACTTTTTTCATGGTTTATAGCTGCAAATCTAGTGGGCTATGGTTGAGGTGACTACTTCCTTGTTGGCAAAGACTTTCCAGAGTATATTGAATGCCAAGAGAGTGGGTATTGACAATTTGACACTGCCCTTCTCTCTTCCCAAGAGCTTATAATATTGGGCTATATAGTCACAAAGATGCTTCTTGATGTCACTTTGAAAATATTGCTTATGATTTATTATTTAAAGGTGTTCCTTATTTCAATTGTTATAACCATAACAATAATAACATGGTCTTTTGCATCAAAACATGCTCAACATTCAGTTGTTGTTGTTTCCAATAATCTTTGTGGTGAATGGCTCACATATGCCAAAGCAAGCACAAGATCAGTTCTTGAGGGAAACAATGCATCTGCAACCCATTTAGCTAAGCTAATGGTGTCATCTATACTAAAGGGAAGCTTGTCTTCATATTCAGCATAAGAAGAGCAGGTAAAGCCTGCACTTTCCTAGTATACTCAAATAATCCATACACAACACAAGTTTTCTTCATGGGAAAAAATGGGTTACTCATCTCTTACTATTCAAATTTTACTGAGACATTCATCTTTTTTGCAAATACAACCAATAATTAAAAGAGAAATGTATTAGCTGAAAGGAGTCTGGTATCATCATTCAACTACTTTTAGCATAGGACAACCATTCGGAGAGGCGATTCCAACAAGTGCTTTTTCTTTCTGGGAAACAAAATGGTTTCAAGATGCACTATATAGTGAGCATGGACTCACTACTTGGGGCTTGAAATTTGTTCAGTCTAAAGAACTCTTATTCCTGTCATTGGCTTCTGTTAAAGATTCATCTAATGCAGCTCCTTCTAGTGTTGTGGCTTTAGGAGTGCCAATGAGTAGTTTAACAAACATCATAATTCAATTTGACCTTCAAGGTATTGATATGTATCTAGCCACAGAAGATGGTTATTTGCTTGCACAAATGGGTTCTAATTTCCATGTGGAAGGTGATGTAGACAAACCTATACTATTGGAAGCTACAAAATCTAGTAATGTTGTGGTGGCAGGAGCAGCTCTGTATCTCAAAAGTAAATTGGATAATATATCCAGATTGGGCAACGAAAATTTCAGGACCTCTGATGCAAGAATTCAAGGTGCACAATATACATTAGAAAGTGCCTTACTTCATTTGGCTGGAAAAGCCCTGGTATTTGTTTTGATTATTCCACATAAAAGCATTTGGGGTCCCATGATAAGTCAAATTCAGACAACATTGATTCTTCTAATCACATTGGTGGTTTGCATGTTCCTTGTAAGCTGGCTTTTCATTTTTTCACTTACAAGAGATACAAGCAAAGAAATACACCTTTTGTGCAGGATTAATTCAACAACTTGAGGCAACAAAGCAATCAGAGAGAAAGAGTAACCATAAAAGCATTGTTTTTGCAAATATCAATCATGATCTACGGACATCCCTTGCAGCTATCATTGGTCTCATTGACCTATGTTGCTATGATGTTGCTAAAGGGTCAAAAGTGGAGACAAAAAATTCCTACAAATGGTTATACATGTATATGCATTGTTGGCATCAAGGATCCTGTGCGTCTTGGTGTCAAAGAAGTTGTTGAACTCTGTAGGGCTGCAGGTATTACAGTGAGGATGGTCACTGGTGAAAATATTAACACAACAAAAGCAATTGCAGCAGAGTGTGGCATTTTAACAGATGATGGTGTAGCAATTGAAGGACCTGATTTTCGTGAAAAAATCTTAGAATAGATGAAGACTCTGATACTAAAGATTCAGGTTATGGCACGATCTTCACCATTGGACAAGCACACCTTGGTGAGACAGTTGCGCACAACTCTGGGAGAAGTTGTTGCTGTGACAGGTGATGGCACAAATGATGCACCAGCTTTGCATGAAGCCAAAATTGGGCTTGCTATGGGCATTGTTGGGACTGAGGTTGTGAAGGAAAGCGCAGATGTGGCAATTTTAGATGAAAATTTTGCAACAATTGTAAATGTAGCAAAATGGGGGCGTTTAGTATATGTAAACATTCAAAAATTTGTATAGTTCTAGCTGATAGTTAATGTGGTTTCTCTAGTTTTGAATTTTGTTTCTGCATGTATAACAGGAACTGCCCCCCTCACTTTAGTTCAGTTTCTTTGGGTCAATCTGATTATGGATACACTTGGTGCTTTGGCATTGGCAACAGAACCTCCAAATGATGATTTGATGAAAATATTACTCGTAGGAAGAACTGGAAGTTTTATCAGTGATTCTATGTGGAGGAATATAATTGGCCCAAGTGTCTATCAACTCATTGTATTAGCAGTTTTGGAGATGGTAGATAAAAGATGGTTGAGTTTCTAAGTAGTTCCATTTGGATCATCCACAAGAAACACACAGACAGTATAACTTCTTACATCAAGGAGAGTGTGGATGAAGAGCTGGAAGAAGAAACCATGCAGGATGGAGAGAGAAAAATGCAGAAAAAGAGGCTCATTGTTTTGTGTGGAAGGTAATATTATTGTTGGAAAAACCACATTTCTACAGAGGATTGTGAATGAGACACTTGAGTTACGTGACCTTGTAGAGGTGGTTCCTAAGCCTATTTCTAAGTGGCAAGACATTGGGCTTGATCATTTCAATATATTGGATGCTTTCTATGTTGAACCTCAACAGTATGCTTACACATTTCAGAATTACATTTTTGTAACAAGGGTGATGCAAGAGAGAGAGTCTGCAGGTGGATTAAAGCCTCTACGACTCATGGAAAGAAGTGTTTTCAGCGATCGGATGGTGTTTGTGCGAGCTATTCATGAGACAAAGTGGATGAATGGGATGGAGCTTAGCATCTATGATTCATGGTTTGATCCAGTTGTTTCTGTTTTGCCTGGGCTTGTTCCTGATGGATTTATTTACTTGAGGGCCAGTCCAGACACATGCCATAGACGTTTGCAGTTACGACAGAGAGCAGAAGAAAATAGTGTGTCATTAGATTATTTGAGAGGTTTGCATGAAAACCATGAGAACTGGATCTTCCCTGCTCAATGTGGTAAGTCATAGGTTGTTGTCTGTGAGCTAATTACCTATTGATATTGATAGGTCTCTGCATCCTGAGATCAAAGATCACACGTTTCTTTTGCAAGGAGAGCATGTACATTCCAATATTCAGAAGGTTCTAGCATTAGTGCTGGATTGTGAGCTCAATATTGACTTCAGCAGAGACATTGAAAGCAAAACAAGGGTTTTTTTGTCTCGCAAATGGGTTTCTTTATCCCGAAGATAAATGGGATAATGTTACTAAAATTCGATAGTGCCAGTGGGCATGTTCCTTTAAAATTTTATCTATCGAGGATGGCATCTGGAAGGTTATTGACACTTTTGAGGCATTTGATGCTTTGTTATCATCTTTAGATATTCGAGGTGTTAGGGAGTCCCATTTACATGCTGTCTTGAAAAAAGCTAGAGAACCCATTTAAACAAGCAGTGAAAACACATTCAGCTTTGAGAAAGCACAATGATGTTATTAATGGACTGGAGGTTAAAAAAGAAATTTCTTACAAGCCATCCTGTCCTGGCTATGTGATGGAGGATGGGGATCTCAGTGCCATTGATCATGATTCTTCAGATTCCTCAGATCTTTCTAGATCCTTTACAATTGAAACTTGGAACAAATAAGGCTTGAAAAATGGCATAGGTGGCAGTCATTGTAATAATTGGGTGTTCGATTCATCTTCAGATTAAAAGAACATATGTGGCAGATTTGACTCATATTTTTAGCATTAAAATATTGGATACCTTTTCCCAATTTCGGCAAAGTGGCAAATGCATCTCCAGAATTTGAGGGCAGTTGTGCAGGAAGGTGCAACGTGGCATTCAAGAGGTAGAGTTTTTAGGCTCAGATTCAGCAAAGGAATCCTAGATTTCATGAACAAACTCCAGCAAACTTCTAACAGTTCAACATATTGCAGCAAACTCATTTTATTTTAGATGATTTAATTAAATTCTCTAGTTGTAATTTAATTTATTTTACTTGCCAGCACAAATATATTTTATTTTTTATTTTTATTTTGATTCCTATGTAGAGGAATCAAAATAAATTTGTAATAGGGTATATATAGGAGTATTTTTGAGGATGTAAGGGTTTGATTTTCAACAAAGAGACTGCTGCTTTGGATTGTGTAAATTTTCCTGAATATTATGTTAATGAAGCAGTTTCTGCCCTTTAAAATTTGGGATCCATCACGGTGTTTCATGTTCAACATGTTTTCCTTATAAGATCATTTTAATATTGTGTTTTTCTACTAATTTTGTTACAAAATTCTCTAAAGGAATTGTTAGGAATCCATCCACGCATGATGCTCCTTTCACAATGACTATGTTGTTAAATGCAGTGGTTGTTTTTACAGAATCCATCCTTTGTTAGTTGCTCTGTTTAATAACCTTGTGTTTTCCTTTCTGCTAAAGCTGCCACTGGAGATTCATCCATTGATTGATGCCTGCAGGGCAGCAAGCTTTCTCCTCTTTTCTTCTCCCATCTACATCATTTATCTGGCTGAGCATAATGCTTATTTTTCCCCAAGTTTGCAAGGAGAAACCAGCCTCGACTCCATAGCCCAATGATTGTTTATCTCTTGTTGTTTCGACCCAAAAATTTCAAATCAAATCCCCGTACTTCATAGCTAGCCTAAGATTCACTTATTGCAGCCACCCTTCATTGGCAAAGAGAGAGCCCTCTCTGGTCTGGTAGGGCTAGGTGTCAGATCAAAATATTGGTTTGTGGTTACCTCGGATTTCCTCTTCTTAGCCTTGAGGTTCAATCTAAGTGCTAACAGAAAGTATGCAATGGAAGTGATCTCTATAGAGTACTTGACCTAGTAGTTTTTAAGGTATGAATTTTAGTTCCTCAAGGGTGGGGTCCTTCAGCATAATTGCATCTACCTTGATCCTATCATCCAAAAGAAAAACTTAATCAACAAAGAGTAAATATGTCAAGTTTAGGGTAATTTCTATTTGTATAGTTGGCAAGCTTACAGTTCTTTTTGACTCTGTTATAACTCTGTTGAGACCACCTACTCTACAGTCAAAAATAACAGAGAAGCCATTAGTCATACCTACCCATGGTCTCTTGTAGGCATGATAGAAGAATAGGTTGAGCCATTAATTAGAATTGCAAAGATATTGAGGAAAGATAGTTCATTATCTGGTTAAAAATTGCACATTGAACCGTATATGAATGAGTAGCCCTAAATAAAGCCAATTTTCTCTATCATATGCCTTGGAAAGACAAATCACTAACATTGATTGTAATTTTTTGGTTTGATGTTATAAATTACTTCTTGGGCTACTCCTATTCCGTAATGGATTTGTTTCCCATAAAGGATGAAAAATTGTTCTAATGACATGGAATCAACTTAGTGGATTTTGACCCTACATGCAATAATTTTTGCAATGATTTTCTAGATGCAATTACATAGTGATATGGGTTTGAGATCATCTCATTCTTGTCTAATTTTTTGGATTAAAGCCTGAAATGTTGAATTGAAAGCTCCCAAATCTTGCTTTTGTATTTTAATTTGTCAGCAATTCTTGGTTTGTTTGAAGGAAGTCATAGAACCACTAGAAGAATTCTATTGTCCCACGAAGTGACTGAGGGTTCTTATACTTTTGGAAAGAATGCAAAATTGTTTGTAATTCTTCCTTTTATATTTGATCCATCAATGCCTCATTACCCACCTCCCCTACCAAACTAGGGAAATATGAAGTCATATTTAACTATCTCTCTTAAATTTATTCTATCATCCTCTTTATAAATTACCTCAAAATGGTCGGTTGATGAGAAAATTTCTCCTCAAGATAAGACACCTTCTCATGAGGAAAAGTTCATTGATAATCAAAATCTTGAGGCAATTGTTCATTACAATTATGAGATGTTGAAGAGAGAAAATATCTTCTATTTAGTAAAGCTATGCACGAATGTTAGTGATTTGGTACAAGGAAAGACATGCACAACGAGGGAATTGTGGAGATTCCCTACAACCCTTTTCCCAAATGTGACACGTGAGGATGTATGCTTATTAAACAACTATATTTGAGAACATTCACCACTTTGAAGGAAAGATTATTTTGGATGTAGGCGCAGGAAGTTTGATGCAGGCTCTTGCACCCGACCCGACATCCCACCTGCTTACCTATGACTACGATCTATGTGCTTCCCTGCTTGTCAACTGCAGTTGCTCCAATTCTCGGTCAGATTGTGCCTGAAGGCCCGTTACTACGGCTTCAACTAGGCTACTCGACCACGTGTGGTGGCTACTAAACCCGTATTGAAATAGGTCAAGCTAGCTCTGATAGCACTCCTCTATCCACAAACTATGCAGATAATTGCCCTTCTATCGGTCATTTGTGTGTATTTTCCCTCGCGATTTCTCAATAGTTGAGTGGTGTCGACTAGTCTAGCCCGTGTTGCTTCCTTCTTAGTGAGTTGCCACCTTATGCTTCTTGTGGTTTTTTTATTATCAAGTGTAGACTTGCATGCAGGCCATAGTTCTTCCACCAACGACTGTTGACCATACCTTCCCACCTCTCCTAGAAAAATACACTCAAAACTGCGTGCTTCTTTGAGGTGATACTAGTAGAGCCTTTTCTACCAACCGAAATGTCGACCACCCCTTCTTCGCACAGTTTTATTTTCCTATTGGCAGAAGGGTTTGACCCTTATTTCAACCACTTTGGTTTTGCCATGACTGATACAGACTTGTCACTTATGGATCATTTATTCAACCCCTATACAACATACAAACTTATCTATATGACCCTTTCTCAATCCTTAAAAAAATTAACAATTGCTTCAAGGCACTGTATGATCAATTTACTTTGGTCCTAAAAAAAATTATTTTGCACGATCACAGTCAAAAAAGTTTGGAATGAACGAGTTGGGAATGTCATATATGTTTATATATATATAAAAATAAATTTATAAATAAGTTAATAACACATTATCTTGCAATAAAAAATGGAATAAGACCCATAGATGACAAAAGGGGGTTCCTATCAGTCAGTGCAAAGCTTAACAATGCCCGACACAGGGCAAGGTTGTTCGAGCATATAAAATATGATATGTTACAAAGCTAATAGGTTGTGTAATAGTAATATTTTAGAGCCTTCTGTTTACTTCAAGTATATCAGACCTTCTAGTTTGGTACTGTCGAAAATATATTTGAGCAAAAACTTAAAACTGTGAAGGTTTCCAGCTAGTTAAATTTTTCTACATATGCCTCACATCATCAACCATGGCATCCACTATAAACAACAATTTCCTAAAAAATAAGGAAAGCCTCCAATGATGAATGAGCCAAATCATCATCTCCTGAAATGGGTAGATGCCAACATGCAGAGTGCAGTAAAATATGTGCATATAAATGTGTGTTAGTAGCATCCTAAATAAAATCTACCCAAGAATAACCAGCCACTTTGATTAGGGAAAAGTATAAATTTAAAGATAAAAGGGGTTAAGAGATCCCTTGCATACACCTAAGAAGGTGTGCATGAAAGAAGGGTTTGAAACTCTAAAATGAAGATGATCTAAAAACCCTAGTCCTACAACCCTTGGGGAAATGCCATTGGCCATTATTCTAACTGATCGACTAATTAACCCAAAAAAATATATCGCTAAGCAATTCCCTTGATCAAAATAGTAAAAATTGAGCCTTACTTGGAAGCTCTAAAAGGAAGAAACCTTAGAAAAGATGATTTTGAACCACTTCTGGATCAACATTGTAGTGTGCCATTGACGATGGGTGAAACCCGAGGAAATTTTTTAGAAAACCCTTGAAGAAATGAGATAACCCAAAGAGGCGAGTTCACACCTACTCTGATACCATGTTGATATTACAAGAGATAAACAAGGATTGAATGTAAACAACCAAAAAACCATAAAAAAAAAACATAAACACAAAGAGGAGAGAAGATGAACCCATGAACATGAGAAACATGAGATGTAGGTGCCCATAAGCTAAAGAATCACATAAGACAACACTTAGCTCATGACAAAAGAATTTGTGAAGAAAATAATGATGCCGAAGCTAGTACTAAGGACATCACCAAAGCCCAAGAAGATTTTGGAATGTTAATAGTCAGGACATCTTGAAAAATTGAGGATAGATGTAGAAATGGCTAGTGGGGTGCTAGCTCCAAGGAAGTTGAACATTGGCCTTAGCCTAAAATAGTATATATTGAAAAAATACAATAAAATGTTGTGGTTTCACATGTGTAGACTTATAGCCTTGGTTACATGTAAGGTTGGCATGAGGCCACAAGTGAATATTACACCATCATTTCAATATTTTATAGGTATTACAAGTTTCATGGCATTCATAGAGAAATAAATGTTGCAAAGGAAGGATAGATGTAGAGATGGCGAGGAGAATGATAAAAGGTAAAATATATCAAATAATTTTTAAGTTGAAGTAATTAGTACACCGGTGTATTTTGTTGATAGAAATACAATGAAAATTGCAAGGAATGTTACACCTAAAGAAGCATGAAATGATGAGAAACCAGGGGAGAGTCATCCCAAAGTGTTTCTTTGCAATGTCTGTGTACTTGTTTATGAAAAAGGTGCATAAGCACGAGGATAAAGGTTAGAAGTATTTTTGATAGGGTACAATGGAGAGTCTATGGGATATCAAATTTTTTATTTGGAAAAAGATACACTCAGTAGAGATGTTATATTTGAGGACAACTATATCCAAGGTAATTCAAATGAAATTGAAGTGCCATGGCCTATTGAAGAAAGAGGTAAAAAGGTAGCAAAAGAAAGCATTCCAAGTCAGGAACAAAGGAGCAATCAAGAATCCAGTGATAATGAAGTCAATGATGTCAATGCTAGTACTAAGGACATCACCAAAGCCCAAGAAGATTTTGGAATTTTAATAGTGAGGACATCGTCAAAGCCCGAGAAGATTCTGGAATGCTAGCAGTGAGAACATCATCAACACCCAAGAATATTCTGAAACAACATTTGTGAACATTAGATGGCTCAAAGCTACAGGAACTACATAAAAGCAATAAAGGAAGCAATAAATCAAGAAGATTGCAGCAGTCTGCTTTACAGTAGTTATATATGGCTTTGATCACAAATTCACCACAATTCTGGTATAATGTGATTCAATGCACATGGAAGGAAGAATGGGACAAAGTAACAGAGGTGGAATGTGATTCCATATAGAGAAATGAAACACTGGAACTTGAGTATATGCCTAAAGGAAAAAGTGAAAATGGTTAAATGGGTCTTCAGGGAAAAGTTCAAAGTAGATGGCTCAATTGACAAACACAAAGAAATACAATGATAGTAGCATTACTATTTCCTTCTATTGAGGTGATAGTCAAGTCACTAGTCCTCCGAGATCATAAAAGACCGCCTATTCTTGTTCTTGTCATTTTTCCTACTGGGGAACTTGCAATTCAAGATGTTGTAAGGTACTCCTCTTATCCTATTATGTAATGAGTCAATGAGACATCACATCATCTAATGAATTAATGAATCCACCAAAAATGTTGCCACAAAAATTGTTTTCATAAACTAAACATTTGGAAATGAATAGGAAAGTATGTATATGCATCATGAGAGGAAGTAAATAATGATAAAAACTTCAAACATGTTAAGAGGGAATGCCACTGAAGCATTTGTTTTTGGAAAAAAGTAATGCTAGATCACAATCATCCTTAAAAAACAAAAAAGTACAGGTATATGCACTGTTTTGAAAGGATTTGAAACTGAAGACATCAATTACAACACTTATGGAACAATAGATTTCCAACTATACCTGTTTACCAGCTCGCCTATAGATATTAAGAGCCTTAATAGCATCATGGTGTTGCATTTCAAAGAACTGCAGGTAAATAGTTGCAGTCATCAGTAGCTAGAGATCAGGGGTGAAATTGTCTAAGGAAGAAATAGATGCTTTGCACAACAAGGTCAATTCAACCTTGATGAAGAGTTTATAAAAAACAAGGAGTAAAAGTCAAGGAGTTCGTGATGAAAAGTCAAGAACTACATAGAAATGGCTAATTGTGGGTAAGGATTTCATGATTATGTATTGAGCCTTTTTGAGAAAAAAACTCTCAAACCAATGTTGTCAAACCCCCAATGCTAAACAAGCCAGTAATGTGTGGTGGGGACTGATTCCAAAATTCTAGAACTGTATGACTGTAAAAACTATATATGTTTTTTAATGTTGTTGAAGAGCAAGATATAGCTTAGAGTCGGAGAGGAAAATATATAACAATTACCATATGACTTCTGCATTGGTGTGCTTGTTTACTTATAGTCATTGGGCTACCCAGTTTTCCTTTGCACCATATATAACTTTTGAATATTTAAGAAAGGAGAATTAAATATACTTGGGTCAATTGATTTCCCATTTATCAACATACACATCCTTATCCGCTTTCCCAAAGTATATGTTTTTTCTAAGTGCTATTGTGCATGGTTATTACTTTGGCATAATTCTAAGTTAAGTTCATTATTGACATTTAATAGGCCTGTGTATTTATTCTGCATTCAATATCAAACATGGGAGGTATATCAAACCTACTTCTGGATATCAAACCGGAAAATTATAAAGCTTGAGTTTTGCATATGTCTGAGTTGTAATATTAATATGTTGAGCATTTGGGTTCTCAAGAAATGCACCGGGCATTGGAAATCTCAACGTGAATGTGTCCATATTCAATATATACAATACACCATCACACACTGTTTGAATTAATTAGCCCATCTCCACCTGGCTTCCACAATGCAGCTTGATTCGAGATCTAGTCAAGAGAAAATATGATAACATAGATAATAAATAAGAACTACATGAGAATCATCCCAATCAAAAAAAAATATTTCTAGGTTTGGTCAAGGGGGAAAATTAACCTAGCACACACTAGGGTCCAAGGTTACTTGGAAGCGGGAGCGGGAGCGAAGCACGGAGCGCCATTTTTAAAAGTTTCCGGGTCCGGAGCGTTTTCGGGAGTGTTTATATATATATATATACATATATATATATATATATATATATATATATATATATATATATATATATATATATATATATATATATATATATATATATATATATATATATATATATATATATATATAAACATAGATCGAATCATATAAAATCAATCATCTAGAAGTTATAATCTTCATCAACCACGCCCACGAGTTGGAAGCATACAACATATTGACTCTTGAGTCTCACAAATCATCAATCTGAAGGTTTCAAGCTTTCAAAATTCAATATATAACATTTATCATCATTGATAATTTGATATATAACATTTATCATCATTGATAATTTGATATATAACATTTATCATCATTGATTTCAAATTTCAATATCTAACATTTATCATCATTGATTCATTGATTTCAAAATTCAATATACATTTATCATCATTGATATATAACATTTATCATCATTGATTCATCGATTTCAAAATTCAATATATAACATTTATCATCATTGATTCATTGATCACCATATAACTTTCATGAAGCATCATATTCATAATTCATAATGACTTGTAAACAGTAAACTTATAAATGCCAACTTCAAAGTTTCACCTTTCAAATTCAAACTTCAAACTTAAATTGTCATTTAATATATGAAATCAGAAAGAGTCAAGTTTCAACTGTTCAACTGTCAACAACAAATAGAAAATAGTAAACAACAAATATACTTTATCTGGTTGGCCCCTTGCCACGCCCACGAGAAATGTCTAATTTTTGTGAACCACGAGGAAATGTTGGTCTTCTAGTACTCTCAGAAGTACCACGACCACGACTAGAAGGTGGAGGTTGGATCTGCAAAGGAACAACAGTGTGATATCGAGGAGTGGCACTGGCACTGGAACTGGCACCCGCATTGCTACCAGTAGATGGTGGGACTGGCCCTGTGTGTGGCGGTGCTGCTGATGCTTCATCATCATCCCTATTAAGTTCTGCTTCCAATTCTTCTAGATGTAACATGTCGTCCTCCAAATTATCATCCTCTAGGTTGTTGTCCCAGACTCTGTATGATTGATCCTCATTTGCCCGATCACAGTAATGGCTCAACAACCTCAAGTTATAATGCACATAAACCAAGCTTTCAGCTCGGTTTTCATTCAGCCTGTTTCTTCTCACATTGTGTATAAAGATGTAGGTGCTCCAACACCTCTCTGCAGAAGAAGTGTTCACAACCTGTGAGAGAAATTTTTTAGCCAACTTTGGAAAAAGTCCCATGCCGCCATATGATTCCCACCATGTGAGAGCATCAAATATGTCCCTGTCTTCCATTGCATGGAAAGAACCAAAGTTAGCAGTGCAACTGAAGTATTTTCCTAATTCAAGGCGCAATCTAGCACAATCTTCCCTGTTAGGTACCAATTTGTCCAATGCTTTCATGTACCCCTCTTGTACCTCTGGATCTGTGTGAGGTTTCACCCTAACCCCACCTCCAGGTGCAGGTTGGCCCAACCAAGATGGAGAGTAATATTTTGGCGTAAGGATATATGCCAAAGCATGTAGTGGAACATTGAGTTTATTCCACCGTGCACACACACAATCATGAATCATAGCATACAAGTTGGGATCATTATCCTTAACAATATCTTTTATTTGCCCCAACATGCTATCCATCTGCTCATAAACCTCTCCAATCATTGGTTTATCAGTATCCGCAAAGCGAATCATGTTATAAATGGGCTTGGTAAAACTCACAATTTCCCTCATACGTGCCCAAAACAGATGGTCAAGGGCGGTCTCTTCCACATGTTCGAAACCTTGCCTGTCAACTATTGTTGCCGCCCTGTCCTTTAATAGCTGCTAGTGTGGGCTTGATACCATTGCAGCCAATGACTCTCTTACCTTCAAAAGGCGCCTGAAGGTGAGGTAATAGCTAGCAAATCTAGTTTTTCCTATTTTCAACAACTCCAATTTGGAGTGAGTATGGAAAAGCCCATGGGTATTGCTATGATTTGTAATAAATTTGATCATTTTTTTACCTCTCTTGTACAAATCACCAAGCCATTTGAATTGAGGTTGTTTGTTTTTGATGATATCATGCATCAAAAGGTTCATTGTGTAAACCAAACACCTAGACCAAAAAATGTTGGGGTATTTATCCTTAATAATTGCTCCTGCTGCCTTACAGTTAGCAGCATTATCAGTGATGACCTGTATGACATTGTATGGCCCAGTATTTTCAATTATATCAAGTAATGGTTCTGCAATGTTAATGCCGGTTTTGAATTTATCTGAATAATCATAAGCTGCCAGGAAGACTGCACCACTAACCGACACAGCCAAAACATTTATCAATGGTTTTCCTTTTACATTGGTCCATCCATCAGAGACAATGGATAGCCCATGCTCATTCCACGAACTTATCATTCTAGCCAAAGAATTGTTTATTTTAGCTCTTTCATGATCAAGACCCATGGTTCTGGCCTTGTCATACCCAAGGCTTTTGTATCCTTTGGGGGCATCATTAATGGCATAAACCATTTCATGCCAATAAGGTGAGCGAAGAACATTGAATGGCACCCCACATGCATATAGAAACCGTTAAACTTTTGAATCCACATCATTCCTACACCCTTCGTCTAGGAAATCGGATATGGTTCTATGCCTTAATCCAGTGCCACTGCTTCCAAAACCACTGGCATGGGTGGAAGTTGAACTTGTTTGTCCATGATGTGTTGGGCCTGAATCAACGAAACCCCTAGATCTTTTAGATGATCTCTGTAGGGCAACCACCTCTTCCTTCCTATATATCTCTCTCTGTGGTGCTGGCACAAAAGTACAGACTTTGATTCCAAAATTTTTAGTTCCATCCCCCGGCATTATCCCACAAAGGTGCCTTCTCAGACGGGTGTATGAACCATGGTATTGTTTATTGCAATGGGGGCAAATAAATTTAGTGGTTCCACCACCTTTCCCTCCTTCCATTTTCTGAACATATTTCCACAAAGGAGTTTGGTCTTGTTTAGTTGGGGAATCTATGTTCTCAGGTTCTCCACTCCCCACTTCCTCCTTAGCATAATCCTCCTCCTCTTCAGGATTTTCTTCAGATCCACCATAACCCTCCTCTTCATCCTCCTCTTCTCTGATTTGCCTCTTTCTTCTAGCACTCTCCAACACCATTATCACAAATAAATGAACCAACATGAGGAAAATCCCTAGCCGTATAGCCATGATGGAAACAAGTTTCAAGTTTCTAGCCTGCAAAACAAATGGAAAAATGCCAAATGGGAATAGGAAATGCAACAAAGGAAAAAAACTATTCATTTTTTAAGTTTTAAATCTAATAAAATGCAACATTCAAGAAAAAGTCAAGTTTTCATTTTTAAACAATTTAATAATCTACAAATTCATCCTAGAAAATACTAAATTGGATTAGAAAGCCTACCTCTTTCTTGCAATTCTCCTGTCAGCCTTGCTCCTTGCTCTCCTGTCAGCCTTGCTCCTTGCTCTCCTGTCAACTTTGCGCTCTCATTTCTCTCCTTCTTGCTCTCTCTCTCAACTCAAAAAACAATAAAATGTAAAATGAAACCCCCCCCCCATTATTAAAAAATCGATTTTTCACTTAAAAAAATTTGCGCGCGGCAGGAAGCGTTTTTTGTTTCGGGGAGCATTCGGGTGCGAACGCTCCCCGAGCGCTTCCGGCGTTTAAAAAATGCTCCCGAAGCATTTTTTAAATGTCGAAAGCGCTCAGGGAGCGTTCGCTCCCGAGCGCTTCCTGAAACGCTCCCGAAAAGACAGGGAGCGTTTTAACAGGTTCAGAAATGCGCTCCTGAAAACGCTCCCCTCAGGAAGCGTTTTCGGGAGCGCGTTTCCGAGCGTTTCCGAAACGCTCCCGCACTGAGCGCGTTTCAGAAACGGGAGCGAAGGGGGTTTGAAGCTTCCCCGCAACCTAGCTAGGGTCAATCAGTACTGAACCCAGCTATTGTAAAGCTAGAGAGTGCATAGGTATTAGTTCCAATATCTGATATGATGACCATTTGGGTAAACTCAAGAAATGCACCAAAGGTTGGCAACTTCAATGTCCATATCATGACAAGGTTTAGACGGACCTATGCCAGTATTCCTACTCAATGTGCCCAATGTACAGTCTAGATTTAATGCACTATCAGCCCCACCATCACCTTGGTTGTAAAATTCCTTGCAATATATTTTTGGGTTTATGTGAAATTTTCGTAAATATCTATGTCAAACAATTTTTCTGGGTGCACTATCAGCCCCACCATCACCTTGGTTGTAGAATTCGTTGCAATAGATTTCTGGTTTTATGTGAAATTTTCGTTCATATCTATGTCAAACAATTTGTCTGGGTACTGATGTAAGCGCTTTACTAACAATTTTAATTCAGAAGATACTCATATTAAATGACATGCACCGAAAATAAACCACCCATAGTTCAAACTAACATATTCCAAGCATAATATTCACACAGGACAGCCAAATATAACTCAGAAATAGGAGTAACGAGTATTCATATTAATTCCCAGAATGACATCCACTACAGCCAGAAGACTACCAATAATTTATGCTGTCAATAAACACATGTAAATAAGGGACATTGAGTATAGTAACCCGGGACTGGTGTGTTCCTTTTGCTGGTTTCCAGATGACCGTCTCACACAGAATGAAGAGTCTAGAAGTTCATTTTATGCCCAGATGTTTGCATTCACCCATACCAGAGATAAGGAACTCATGTTTCCCTTAGTGAGCAGCAGTAAATACACGAGTTAGTGATGCCAGGATCTCTGGATAGTGAAAACTCAGACTCATTTAGCTTATACGCAGCCTTCAGAGAGTAATTTGCTTGGTCGTTGCAAGGGTGCACAACTGTTATACGGTTAGGAAACTCATGCTAATCAATATGATTACTCAGCCCTTCTTAGCATATTCGTCCAGTAGATGGAATGTGGAATATCGGCCCTCAAGCTCAGGTAGATGCGGCCCAACAACTCCAACCAGAACTGAGAACTTGTAAATGTGTTTCTCAGCTAGTAAAAGAATGTAGCTCGACCAGAAAAATAAAAGGGGACTCGTGTAGTGAAAGATTAAAGTTTCGTTTCTATCCCTTAGAAACTCATACGATGCCACGCAAAAATTTGAGGTGCTGCAGATTGGTAGTCGTGCCTATTTCTTCTTCACACTGAACCAAAAAGAGCAGATCTGGCTCCCTTTCCCTTGGCGTTTGAAGAGGTGAGGGATGCAAATAGAATCCCTTCTCCGCAATGACCCTCTCCTCCTGTGAAATTGAAGATTCATCGCATGACGTCGAATTGGAGGTGCAATCAAAGGGGTCGGAGCCGAGAGGCATCACTGGGCTGAGAACGAGTGATGGGAGATGGAGCATGTTGGGTGACAGGATTTTGAGCGGTGGCATTGCCCTAGTAGATATCCTTCCGTTCAGATTGAGGCAGAGAGGATTGATCCCCAGACCTATTTGCAGATTTCTCAAATTCTGACGCCTTTCGTGCAGCTTGAAGGCCGATTTTCGAGGACCCACTTTGATTTCAGGAAGTGAGATTAAAATTTCATTTCTATTCTTTAGAAAATCATACGATGCTTCCTTCCACTCAAAATAAAAATTTCCCAAAAATTCGAGGTGCTGAATATTGCTGCCATTCAAAATTAAAAATTCGCAAAAATATTCGAGGTGCTGAATACTGGTAGATGTTAAGTGATCCATTCAAAAAAAATTATTTTATTTTTTGGGTGTTATAACCAAAAGAATTAAGTTCTAGATTATGATAAATGGAATATTAAACTATTACAAACTCATCTAATTCCAACTATTCCAATTAATATTAAGCCTAACTATTTTGAATATTGAGTTTGCATATGATTAAGTTCCAATATTTGATATCTTAATGATTTGGTTAAAGTTGAGAAATGCACAATAGATTGGGAATCTCAAGTTGACTACCATAATGACATTTAGACTATGATATTATTATATTTGATGATTTTAGTCTTTTGGAAACTACATGTAGTATTTTTGGCTCAACGGTGCCTATGCAATAAATTCTTGTTGAGCAAGATCCATATTACTAAAAATTAGATTTGGTGCTTGTAGGTCTTTGTATGTTCTATGGGGCTTGGATATAGCCAATATGTATGTATTTCTAGGGGAAACAAGAGATAGAGACTATGAAGAGTTTATTGAAGGAATGCATAAAACATTGATATTGAAAGGGATCGTCATTAATGGAAGTGAAAATATTCTGAGGAGTCCTACGAGTTATGAAAGTGAAGATGTTTTTCCTTAAGAGAGTCCAAATTAATATAGTGTCAGTTATTCTAAGTGATGATAAATAAGAATTCAACAACCAATAAATAATTGCATCTCTACATTGGTTTGAGGGATAGCTTTGTATCCTATCATATGTAGTTACTTCTCATTGTCATAAGTGATGATAAAGAAAAAATCAATAGCCAACAAATAATTGAATTTGGATGCAGAGTTAGTCTATTGTATGTAGTTACTTCTCACTGTCATCGATTTTTGACATTTGCACATATGTGCATGAAGAAAAATCAAACCAATGATATATACTTCAAAGGAATTGTGAAATAAGTCTAATATTGATGAGAAAATTATAACTTATGTGGATAATAAAAAAGCCCAATTTTGATCTAATGTAATAATTCCATCTGTAATATAAATGACTGCACTTAAATTCCCTTGATAAAGTTTCACATTTCATTGTCAATCAAGCAAATCTAAAAGTGAGGGACACAAGGTTCATCAATTACCCTTACTGACAACATAACTAAAAAACTAACATCCATAATTTTACCACATAGTTGCATAAACTCAAGGGTACTAGTGTGCCCAAGTAGTCATAATAGAGGTGGGGAACATGATACAATTTTGAAATGGTAGATCATAGTTTACAAAATAAGTAAAAAAATTCAATCGGACCGTGTTTATCTAGTGAATATGGTGGCATGTCATTAGGCCAACCATCAAGATTCACTTCTTCACAGGCATAAGTAAGAGGTTTGGGCGAGGTGAAATTTATGGGTTAACCAAAAACTAAGTGTGATGCATCCTTCCAAGCCATTTCTCCCACGAGTGATGGCACCCCACATCTTAGGAAGAGTTGAAGTGAAACCTTAAAAAATTATTGATACACACCCACAAAAGGAAGAACATAGCATTTATTGCGACATTCAACACTTGTCATTTACCCTAAAAGAAACATGGAGAGAATGATAATAAGTGTCACTGATCTATCCCTCTTGCATGCACAAATTCTCTACTCAATCAACTGCCAATCAAGGAGGCCTTACTAATAGAAACAAGCATATGTAGAAATAAATGAAAGACGGAAGGATAACTAGAAGAATGAGAATGAGCATACATATGGAGTTGGGGTTCACATCTCCATTATCATTGGGATGGACTTGGGTTTTGGACTTCTTGTCACGATCCATTCATGAACACCTACCACTACTTTTCACAAACCTCCTTTTCTATCTCTTTTTCCTGACTTCTTTTATTACCAGGGACAACCACAAATGTAGATAGATATTTATAGCAACAATAGGCACCGAGGACATCAGAAAATTCCTCCCTCGCTCACGTTTTCCACTTTTTTTTCATTTGAATTCCTAGTAAATAGAAATCTCGAACATGTTGAACACTTGCCACAACGTTTCATAGAACCTCCTTTTCTATATATTTTCTCATGACTCCTTCTATTTCCAAGGATGAATCCAAATGTAGATAGATATATGTAGTAGCTATAGGTACCAAGGACGTTAAGAAAATCCTCCCTCGCTCACGTTTTCCACTTTATTTTCATTTGAATGCCTAGTAAATAGAAATCTTGAACACTATGACGTGTCAACAGGGGAACTTGTTATTTTGGTCTTTTGTGGTTTTTAGTATGTGCGAGTTGTTGGTCTGATAGAGGTGCAGGAAGGTGGTATTGAAGAAGGTATTGCTGGGGGTGGCAGTGCTTCTGTGTGGAATTCTCCATTTCTAGTGCCTGGTCTGGAAATTGGTGCGCATGGTGGTTTGGTGGGTGGTTCTTGGTGTCTAGTGGTGACAGGAGAGTCGCCCTTTTGGAATACATAGAGTCGATATCCTAGTGTGGGTTGTGTGAAGCTTCTTAGGAAGCGTCAGCCTGGGGCGTGTTCCTCCCACCTTCTCCTTCTCTAGTTTTTCGGGTTCTTGCCGAGTTTCCCAACTGGTGGAAAGATGGTAGCTGGGACATAGTGTGTGGTTTCCTGAGGAAATTTAAGGGTGAAGAGAGATCTGGTTTTTGGGTGTGGTGGTAGGGGAAAGTTCCAGTAGACTGGAATTGGATAATGGTTGTAGTTGGCCCTCCTGGTTTTATCACAATATGACCATCCTCGTGGTGCGGGAAATCCTCACCCCTATCCAAGCAAGGATCTGTTGGCTTATATGATATGGAAATAGTGGTGGTAGGAGCGCACCGAGGTGGTAAGATTGTCGGTCACTCCTATATTGTTGGTGTGGGAACGTGAGGCGGTCGTGGTGGAGCAAAACAGGCCTCCCGTGGTGGTGGAAGTGTAAGGTCGCAACAAATGCAGCATCGGGGTGGTGGAAAGCAAGGAGGAACAACTAAATGGGGAACTTGTAGGCGTGTAGCTCCCAGCCCGCGGTAGATTCAACATTGTTTTCTAGAAAATTGTCGGGACCTAATTCAAACTCTGATAGATCAGGTGGATGCCGCGGAATGGGTTCGTAGGGAGGAGCATGTTGAGTTTATGGCGACTTTTGATAGGATGCACTACTTCCAGTTCCAGGTCAGGGAGCGAGTATTGCAAGTGCTGGTCTAGCGAGGCCAAAACCACCTTGTAGAAAAAGTGGAAAAGTTGGACACTTGGCTCGCACACTTAGAAGTGCACATCCATTGCAACTTCCGTCCACCACCCCCTCTAGGAACAACCCTAGAAAACCCAGCTTCCATTACATCGGATGACTAGTATGCTCTCATGTGTTTTTTATGTATTACATGTATTTTAGTGTCTTTGACCCTCTCATTTATGGATGTTGTCCTTAGCCTCATTTTTGTATTTTTGTCACTTGTTGCAAACATTGGTCAACAAACCTAGTTGGGGTGAGACCACCTGTTTTTTTCTTTGTTGGTTGTACATGTTTTTCACCACATGAATGAATATCGACTTACAAAAATAAATGTTATGTTTATCTATTGATTAAATGTAAATATGAATATTTGACCTTAGATTTAAAACAAGAGTCACACTTTTAACATAAATCAATGAAGTTTACAGATTAAACTTTATGGCCAAAGAAATATAAATATACATATTAATCTGACTATCTAAATATTACCATTACTAAAACTATAAAACTATAAATATACATATTAAGTAGATAGATGATGCATGAAATATTTATGTTAATTGTAGATGAATCCATCTTCAGTGTTAAACTTTAGAGACAAAAGAGTATTCAAAATTTTAACAATGTAGATGGACTCAAAGACCCCTTTGTCTCTAAATCTTAACACTACAGATGGATTTAGAGACTCGTTTAGTGAAATGTAACACTTTAGTATCAAAATTGCAAATTTTCATTTATGGAGTGATACGATTAAAAATTACTAACATAAATGACTAATTCATATACTTTTTGTACTTGTTATTTGGTCATATTTTTACTCTTGGACTATAATAGTCATTTGCATTAATCATTATTAATTTTGTCACTTATTATCTAGTCATATATTTTAATCCTAGACTAAATTAGTTATTTAAGTTAGTCACTTTTACTTTAGTCATTTATTATCTAGTCGTATATTCCATCCCTAGACTAAATTATTCATTTAAGCTAGTCGCTTTTAGTTTATTCACTTATTATCTAGTCGTATATTTTATCCCTAGACTAGATTAGTCATTTAAGTTAGTCATTTTTAGTTTGGTCACTTAAAATTTCTCAAATTTAGTAGTATTTCACTTGAAATAATTGCGGTGACTAACTTTTTTAGTCACCTAGTCATTAATTTCATCATTTTCTACTAGTGTAACTTGATGATAACCACTACGTAAGTCTAACTTAGTGAAGTATTTAGCATATTTCAGCTGATGATTAGGTAATGATTCTTTACCGTTATCTTGTTCAATTCCCTGAACTCCACACACACGCGCCAAGTTCCATCTTTCTTTGGAATCAACACTATCGGTGACCCACATGGAGAAGTGCTTTGTCTTATGAATCCTTTGTCCAACAAGTCTTTAATTTTCCTCTTGATTTCAGCATTATCCATGATAGACATGCGGTGCGTGCCTATATTAGGAAGAGGACAATCTTGATGTAAATGGATTTCATGCTGAATCCCCCTTTTAGAAGGTAAACTTGTCAGTTCCTGAAACATCTCATGATGTGCATCAACTACATCATATAAATCTGATTTAAGCTTGGAATCACAATTTTCAAATGACTCATGATTCACATCAACCTTGGGCTTAATCATAAGAATCACAAAGCTCTTACTAGAATGCACTAGCCTTTTTACCTGTTCTGCATTTACCATCGCTATATTTGCCTTCTTGCGATGTGCTCTGACAATGAACTCCTTGCCATCTTTAAAGAGGTGATACTTATTTTCATGGCAATGGAAGATCTCTTTCCTGTCAAATAAGTAAGGACTTCCCAAAACAATTCCTGATATATCAAGCGGTACTACATCAAGTTCAACTGTGTCAATAAAGTGTGCAGTAATCGCGAATCGAAATATGCACTTTCTTGAGACTTGTAAGTTTTCATCCTTGCATATCCACCCAAGTGGATAAAGCTTTGGATGTGGAATGGTCTCAAGTTTAAGATGTTTGACCAAGTCTTCTGATATGATATTTTATTGTGACCCACTGTCAAATAGTGTGTCTATTTTTGTATGTTTTGAGACTACCCTCACATGGAACAATTCAATTCTTTCTTCCTCATTTGGAGCTTGTACATGACAGTTTGAAGTACTAGTGCTTGGCTTAGTTTCAGTTTCCTTTCCCTTCATACTTTTCAAACCCATGGCTGCAATTTTGGTTTCGTCACTTGAATCATCACCTAAGTCTTGTGGTGTAGTTGTAGTAGCTGCAATTTTCTTCTTTCCTTTGTTTTTGTTAAACTGAGTTCTTTTTTCAGGATGTAATTTCCAACGGTTTTTCTGTTCATGGCCTTCTCTTGAATAGTGTTTACATATCACTTTCTCACCCTCTTGTTTGACAGATGCATTCTTTTTGCCTCTCCCGTTAAAGGTTTTATCTTTGTTTTTCCCCTTAAAAGGCTTGTTTCGACCCTCATCAAAAGTGTTTTTTCCTCTAGCCTCTAAATGCGTAGCTTGTACACAAACTTCATCTAGACTAGTAGGATTGAACATAAGGATAGTATGTTTAAGGTAGCTGTGAAAACCACCTATATATTTCAGCAAAGTATCTTGAATTTGTAAGTTTACCCCTAATAAGAGTGCTCTTCTCCTAAACTCTTGGGTGTGGTCTTGTACATTTTGTCCCTTAAGCTGTCTGAAGTTTTTCCAGTTCATGATAGCCTTTTGTAAATGGGCTAATGGATAAATTGATTTTTAATTGCAGTAATAAATTCAGCCCATGATAAAGTGATCTTACCATGTTTTTTAATTTCATCCTTGGTCTTGGCTTCCCACCATACCAATGCTGCTCCAACCATTCTCAACGAGGTTAACTATGTCTTGGTGTCATCATCATGAAGGTTCTGTATCCTCAAGTAAACTTCCAACTGTCTGATCCAATTGTCAAGTTTCTCTGCATTGACTTCACCGTTAAACATAGGCAACTCAAATTTGACATCAAGATTTAAAAATAAAATTTTACCAGTGGTTTTATACTTGTGAGATGGATTCACCGAAGTTGAGGATGATGATGTAGAGGAAGAGGATGAAGATGGGGATGGTGGATCACCATTTCCTCCGTGTCCTTTCTTTGACTTGTCATCAATTTTCTTTCCTCCTGAAGAACCCTCTCCTTATTTCTGGTTTTTAGACCCTTCTCCAACAAGCCTATCATTCCTTTCTTGGTAGAGTATCCTCACCATTTCAGTCATGTCCAAGAAAGATTTCCGGAATACCCGTTATTCTTCCTTGGGATCCATATCTTCATCAGCTTCTCCCTCTCTTGAAGACATGCTTGAAGCTGCTTCTATGGCTCTTGGAGATGGCTCTCTGACCCTTCTTGGTTGTGGATTACTTTGTATACTAAACAATTTTCCTTCACCTCTCTTGAATTTAAGCCTAGTAAGCATCAAAACTTGCAAACAATCAACTATATCTTTGCACAAAACAAATGCAGAGTAAAACTCTAGCTCCTAAGGCTCAAATCCTTAGCTCTGATACCATCTGATCTGAAAATTAAAGTATTTTTACTATTGTTCAAAATATTCATTTCCATTAAATTAAGTGTGCAAAGTGTTTGTAATGTCTTGCATGTAAAACAAAGTGTTTTTGGTAACTGTTTATGAGTTTAAGTGTGAGGGAATGTTAATTTAAATTACTATTTAACATCTTGAATCTGAAATACACAACAGAATAACTTCACCATAAACACACAACAACATGATGAGGCAGTTCACGCATCCTGGGCTACATCTGTCGGGTCCAAGGCTCCCAATGGGCATGTCCTTGATATATTATGATGCTAAAATTGGTTTTACAGTGAGAAAGAAGCCTAAATAGGCTGAAAAAGTTTTAGAAATGAATTCATAAGACAAAAATAAGCTAATTATGGCTTTTATTTCACCTCAAACAATGAAGTGTAGCCCAATGCAGCTCCATTTCCCTCATGGCCCTGATGGCTCTCCAAGCTTCCCTGAAGAAAAAATGGATGAAAAACACCTCTGTTGGCTCTGAAACCTGTTCCAATGGCTTCAGAATGCTCATAATACTAAAAAATGACTAAACTTTTGTCTAATTTGGTCGAATATGGTGAAAGTTATGATCCAAACTGTATTTTGCCCAGTGGCACTAGAAATCCTCCACTAAAATTGGCTAACTCCAGTTAGCTCCACCAAAAAGGCAGAATCTCCGCAAATGTCGGAACTGCGCACTAAAAATGACGGAGACATTTAATTTGACTATCAGTTATCTCATGTTCACATGCTGTTTTCCTGGACAGTTAGTTTAACTATCGGATAAGGGCGAAGTCGCACCCTTGGACATAGCCCTAAGGTCACTTGGTTGGGGGCTAGCACCTGAGTGCTTAACCCATCTTTCCGCCAGATGATTTGGCTTAATCCACGGTTCCGCAGGATGGTCATGGCATTATTTATTTAGCCCTGGGGGCTTACCCTAACTCCGTCAGCTTCAACTGCAAACAACACGGCAACCCGACTGCTGACCTTTTTGTGTGCAGGTCGGGTCGACCTCCGCCCATGAACCAAATAACATTACATTGCACAGGGCTGCTACAACATGACCCATTAGTCTTCTGATCAGGTCTTCCTCCACCCAACTGACCCGAACGCGTTCACCAACGCCGATCCATTCAACGTGACCCTTTTGCGTTCAGCTCAATACGCCGACGACTCGCCTGCTAACCCATGCCCGTTCGGGTCGGGTCATTCCTGACTGGCCTGAATGTGTTCAGCTCCAGTCGGTCTGCCCACAAACACAAATTTTCAAACAGTTTTGAACCTTTGGCTTGGGGCCACATGGCAGCCTCCGGGCAGACAACGTGGCACCCTCTGATAGGCCACCATATAACCATAAAAAATGAAATTGTTTGCCATAATTTTATTTTTTTATTTTATTTTATTTATTTATTTATTTATTTTATTTTTTATTTTTTTATTTATTATTTTTTAATTATTTATTATTTTTTTATTTTTATTTTTATTTTTATTTATTTATTTATTTTCTTCTTCTGAAGATGAAAAAAATTGTGAGTTCAAAGGTCCTGTTTTGAAGGTTATTGGGTGTTTTAAAACTTCAATATCTTCCTCATACGACATCGGATTTGGGTCTCGTTCACGGCGCCAAAATCGCGGCGACGAGGCCTATCCAGTCGTTCATTTTGCAACCAATTCTGAGTAGTTCCAATTTTGAGCATTTTTTTCCTCTTGGACATGATCACCTAATCACACCTCCCCATAGGGAATCTTTTGGACCCAAAAGGCCTTTAATTACCTGTTAAGAAGATGAGGGTATAGATCCCTCACCTTTTCCACCTCAATCCACTTTGCCTTACTCGGTTTGCTGCCCTTAAGACCAGCCTGAACATAATCAACATTTTCCATCCTCAAAGTGCATTTCCTTCTATCAAGGATAGCATCCTCTTTCAACTCATCCAAAAATTCTGGCGAGAAATCCTCTATGGATGGCAGCTAAATGTCACTTTCATATTCAGCAATTAAATGAGGTTCATACAAACGTAAATTTTCCACATTCACAACGGAATACATTTGCATATATGAAGGCAAATCTAGTTGAAAAGCATTATTTCCAACTTGTTTAAGGATCTTGAATGGACCATAACGAATAGGCTTCAAATTTTTACCTTCTCCTTGCATTCTTTCCTTACTAATATGCAGCCATACCTCATCTCCTTCTTGGAAATTATGATCAACTCTGTGTTTATCATGCCTCTCCTTGTACTTGCCTTGAATATTTTCAAGTTGTTCTTGAACCTGCTGATGTATGAGCTGAATTCTTTCAATGAACATGCGAGCTTTGTCAATGTCACTATGCCCATCAATGGCCAGATCCTTCTCAAGAATGAAATCTAAAGGTGACTTAGGAAAATACCCAAATCAAGCTTCAAAAGGTGAACTATTTGTAGAAGAGTGCTTGGCCCGGTTGTAAGCATGCTGAATGTAATGCAAGTGCTCATCCCAAAGCTTGGGATGCTTGCTGCAATAACCTCTCAAAAGATGTACAATGGTTATGTTCACTACCTCTATTTGGCCATCTATTTGTAGATGGAAAGCAATACTCTTATTCAACTTGGTGTCCATCATATTCCATAGATTGGACCAAAAATTCCCAACAAAACTGGAATCCCTGTCACTAACAATAGAAGTAGGCAAGCCATAATGAACCCATACATGTTGAAAATATAAACCAGCAGTTTTTTCAGCAGTTATAGATTTCTTACATGGCATAAGAATACACATCTTGCTGAATTTATCAACTACTACATAAAGATAATCATGTTGCTTTCTAGATAATGGTAGACCTCCAACAAAATCCATAGAAACACTTTCCCATGGTCTAGAAGGTATCGAAAATGGCATATATAAACCAAACTTCCTATTGCTAGGCTTTCTTGTAGCACATAATGAACAACCTATAATAAAACGTGAAACACTATCTACCATGTGAGGCCAATAACAATACCTATGCAAATGTGCCACTGTTTTTCTTACCCTGAAATGTTCAGCAATAAGAGAAGAATGAGCATCTCTCATGATGCTTAGTCTCTCCCCTTGTGGTATACATAACTTTCCCATATGAAATAGAAAATTATTATGCAAATGATAATCATTCTCCTCAACATGATTCTCTTCACTCAAGTTAGCATACACATCCTTAAAATCAACATTTGATGCATATTGTTCTATGTAGCTCTTATGTACAATTGAATCATTCTTAAGTAAAGTAGTAGCACTAATAATAGGCCTTGAAAGCATATCAACAAATTTATTGTAAATACCTTTCTTGTACCTTATTACCATGTGAAATTGTTGTAGGAAGCCCATTCATCTGAAATGTCGTGACTGCTGCAATTTACTTTGTGACTGCAAGTACTGTAATGGCTGATGGTCGGTATGAACAACTGTTTCTTTGCCCATCAAATAGTGTTTCCATTTTTTGACACTTTGTACCAACACATACAACTCCTTATCATATTTATGATAATTCACAACAACACCATTAAATGTCTCAGAATGAAATGTGATAGGCTTACCATGTTGTAAGAGAACTGCACCCATGGCGTAATCACTAGCATCGGTCTGAATCTCGAATGGCTGTCTCAAGTCTGGTAATGCAAGGACTGGATCTGAACTTATCTTCTCTTTCAAAGACTCAAAAGCTTTCTATTGCTTGCCTCCCCATTGGAAATCACACTTCACACTTGTCACTGCATGCATATGAGCGACTATGGCAGAGAAGTTAGAAATAAACTTCCTCCAATACTGAACTGCACCCAAAAAACTTCTTACCTTTGTAATGGATTTGGGAGTAGGCCAATTCACAATGCCTTCTACCTTAGAAGTATCAATTCTCAAAGCACCTCCTCCTACTATGTGTCCCAAATAAACCAAAGAAGTCTTTCCAAATTCACACTTTGACATTTTAAGAAACAACTGATTTTTCTTCAAAATATCAAGTACTTTCTTAACATGCATGACATTCTCTTCTCTAGTATTGCTGAAAATTAAGATTTCATCTAAGTAGACAATAATGAAATCATCAATAAAAGGACATAAGACATCATCTATTACCCACATGGAAGTTGCAGGTGCATTGCATAAACCAAACGACATAACAAGCCACTCAAAGAGTCCTTGTTTGGTTTTAAATGTTGTCTTCCAAATGTCACTTTCTGCAATTCTAACTTGATGATAACCACTACGTAAGTCAAACTTAGTGAAATATTTAGCATCTCTCAGCTGATATAACAAATCATCTATCCTTGGGAGTGGGTAACTATTCTTTATTGTTATCTTGTTCAATGCCCTGAAGTCCAGACACATGCGCCAAGTTCCATCTTTCTTTGGAATCAACACTATCGGTGACCCACATGGTGAAGTGCTTGGTATTATGAATCCTTTTTCCAACAAGCCTTTAATTTGCCTCTTGATTTTAACATTCTCCATGATAGGCATGTGGTACATGCCTATGTTAGGAAGAGGACAATCTTGATGTAAATGGATTTCATGCTAAATCTCCCTTTTAGGAGGTAAACCTGTCGGTTCCTGAAACATCCCATGATGTGCATCAAATACATCATATAAATATTATTTAAGCTTGGAATCATAATTTTCAAATGACTCATGATTCACATCAACCTTGGGCTTAAACATAAGAAGTGCAAAACTCTTAATAGAATTCACTAGCCTTTTTACTTGTCCCGCATTTACCATCGCTATATTTGCCTTCTTGCGATGTGCTCTGACAATGAACTCCTTGCCATATTTAATGAGATGATACTTATTTTCATGGCAATGGAAGATCGCTTTCCTGTCAAATAATTAAGGACTTCCCAAAACAATTCCTGATATATCAAGTGGTACTACATCAAGTTCAACTGTGTTAATAAAGTGTGCAGTAATCGCGAATCACAATATGCACTTTCTTGAGACTTGTAAGTTTGCATCCTTGCATATCCACCCACGTGGATAAGGCTTTGGATGTGGAATGGTCTCAAGTTTAAGCTGTTTGACCAAGTATTCTAATATGAGATTTTCTTGTGACCCACTCTCAAATAGTGTGTCTATTTTTGTATGTTTTGAGACTACCCTCACATGGAACAATTCAATTCTTTCTTCCTCATTTGGAGCTTGTACATGACAGTTTGAAGTACTAGTGCTTGGCTTAGTTTCAGTTTCCTTTCCCTTCATACTTTTCAAACCCATGGCTGCAATTTTGGTTTCGTCACCTGAATCATCACCTAAGTCTTTTGGTGTAATTGTAGTAGCTGCATTTTTCTTCTTTCCTTTGTTTTTGTTAAACTAAGTTCTTTTTTTAGGATGTAATTTCCAATAGTTTTTCTCTTCATGGCCTTCTCTTGAACAATGTTTACATATCACTTTCTCACCCTCTTGTTTGATAGATGCATTCTTTTTTCCTCTTCCCTTAAAGGTTTTATCTTTTTTTTTCCCCTTAAAAGGCTTGTTTCTACCCTCATCAAAAGTGTTTTTCCCTCTAGCCTCTAAATGCGTAGCTTGTACACAAACTTCATCTAGAATAGTAGGATTGAACATAAGGATAGTATGTCTAAGGTAGCTGTGCAAACCACCTATATATTTCAGCAAAGTATCTTGACTTTGTAAGTCTACCCCTAATAAGAGTGCTCTTCTCCTAAACTCTTGGGTGTAGTCTTGTACATTTTGTCCCTTAAGCTGTCTAAAGTTTTGCCAATTCATGATAGCCTTTTGTAAATGAGCTAATGGATAAAATTGCTTTTTAATTGCAGTAATAAATTCAGCCCATGATAAAGTGATCTTACCATGTTTTTTAATTTCATCCTTGGTCTTGGCTTCCCACCATACCAATGATGCTCCATCCATTCTCAATGAGGCTAACTGTATCTTGGTGTCGTCATCATGAAGGTTCTGTATCCTCAAGTAAACTTCCAACTGTTTGATCCAATTGTAAAGTTTCTCTGCATTTACTTCACCGTTAAACATAGGCAACTCAAATTTGACATCAAGATTTAAAAATGGGCTTTTACCAGTGGTTTTAGACTAGTGAGATTGATTCACCAAAGTTGAGGATGACGATGTAGAGGAAGAGGATGAAGATGGGGATGGTGGATCACCATTTCCTCCGTGTCCTTTCTTTGACTTATCATCACTTTTCTTTCCTCCTAAAGAACCCTCTCCTTCTTTCTAGTTTTTAGACCCTTCTCCAACAAGCCTATCATTCCTTTCTTGGTAGAGTATCCTCACCATCTCAGTCATATCCAAGAAAGCTTTCCGAAATACCCGTTATTCTTCCTTGGGATCCATATCTTCATGAGCTTCTCCCTCTCTTGAAGACATGCTTGAAGATATTTCTATGGCTCTTGGAGGTGGCTCTTTGACCCTTCTTAGTTGTGGATTACGTTTTACACTAAACAATTATCCTTCACCTCTCTTAAGTTTAAGCCTAGTAAGCATCAAAACTTGCAAACAATCAACTATATCTTTGCACAAAACAAATGCAGAGTAAAACTCTAGCTCCTAAGGCTCAAATTCTTAGCTCTGACACCATCTGATCTGAAAATGAAAGTATTTGTACTGCTGTTCAAAGTATTCATTTCCATTAAATTAAGTGTGCAAAGTGTTTGTAATGTCTTGCATGTAAAACAAAGTGTTTTTGGTAACTGTTTATGAGTTTAAGTGTGAGAGAATGTTAATTTAAATTACTGTTTAACATCTTGAATCTGAGATACACAGCAGAATTACTTCACCATAAACACACAGCAACATGATGAGGCAGTTCACCCCTCTTTGGCTACATTTGCAGAGTCCAAGGCTCCCAATGGGCGTGTCCTTGATATATTATGATTCTCAAATTGGTTTTATAGTGAGAAAGAAGACTAAACAGGCTGAAACAACTATGTTAATGAATTCAGAAGATAGAAATAAGCTAAGTATGGCTTTTATTTCACCTCAAATAATGAAGTGTAGCCCAATGCAGCTCCATTTCCCTCATGGCCCTGATGGCTCTCCAAGATTCCCTGAAGCAAAATGGCTGAAAAACAATTATGTTGGCTCTGCAACCGGTTCCAATGGCTCCAGAATGCTCAGAATACTAAAAAATGACTAAAATTTTGTCTAATTTGGTCGATATGGTGAAAGTTATGATCCAAACTGTATTTTGCCTAGTGGCACTAGAAATCCTCCACTATAATTGGCTAACTCCAGTTAGCTCCACCAAAAAGGCAGAATCTCCGCAAATGTCGGAACTGCGCATTAAAAATGGCAGAGACATTTAATTTGACTGTCAGTTATCTCGTGTTCACATGTTGTTTTCCCAGACGGTTTGTTTAACTATCAGATAAAGCTGAAGCCACGCCCTTAGACATAGCCCTGAGGTCACCTGGTTGGGGGCTAGCACCTGAGTGCTTAACCCATATTTCTGTCGGATGATTTGGCTTAAGCCACGGTTCCGCAGGACGGTCACGGTGTTATTTCTTTAGCTCCGGAGGCTTACCCTAACTTACGGGCGCACCCATCATTGTGGCACATGTCCATCAACATTTTGCTCAAGTTCGCCCGTGTTGGGCGCCCAACTCACTGAGTCGTGGGACACCAACTTGTGGGCCTGAAAGGGAGTGTCAAGCCCACGAGTTGAGGATGATGACCGAGGGCGTGGAAAGCATTCGGTGGACATGCGATGAACGATGGTCGACGTAGCGACAAAAATTACTATGTGTAGTTGGATGGGCATACCAACGGACAAATGACGAAACACAATATTTGGCTACGATGCGACGTTACCTTCATGGTTTTGCGACGAAAGAAGTGGCGGGCAAGAGAATTGTGAAATCGGCCAAGTATTGCAGAGCGTTGGTGAAAAATTGACATTTATACATCACTTGGTAGCCATGGTCGTATTATAGAAATATGAAGCCAACGTATTAAAATTGGTAAGGTCGACGTGATGTGAGGAGACGTGGTGGGTCGACTCATGGGAAAGCCCCCACCCACGTTCAACAAGCTGAACGCATATATATAAGGCGTGGAGAGAAAGTGTTGAATCATTCAAGTAAGGTGAATCATCAAAAGGGAGTGTCTATGCATCTAACAAGACATCAACATATTGTTGATGCGAGCTCCCACCTTGGTGAACCGAAAAGACGAAGAAAACTTAGGCTGGTCGAGTCGTGCAGAATAATGCTTTGGGTCAAGTCGGGTAAACCGCAGGTCGTGCACGTTCAGCAGGGTCAAGTTGAGTTTAGCCTGACAACACGTGCAGAACAGTGCCGCAAGGTGTCTGAGTTCAGGGTCGAGTTGGGTTCATGCAGGAAAGTCATTTAGAACAGTGTTTGAAGGCGCGACAACATTCAACCAGGGTCAGGTCGGGTCGGGCACGACTCGAACGCGTTCAGGAAACCCGTGCAGCCAGTGACCCCGGTGACCCGTGTTTAGAAACACGTTTAGGGTGTCGAGGGCATCCGTTCAGCCAGTGACCCAAGTGAACCAGAATTGCAAGCAAACTACAGAAACGGGTTTTATGATGTTCTAAAGGGGATTTTTAGGTTCCTTTGGATTGTTTGCATAATTGGGAAGCTTTTAAAGCTAATCCAAAGTACAGGCACATTTGGCAAGAAGAATAAATGGTTTATGAAGAATTGGCTGTATAATTTATTGAAAATTGTACATATTTACTGAAACATAATATTGGGCAGACTTATAATCAGGGAGTTTCCCCTCCCTTGAATGTATGGGCGTTCGTGTGGTTTGATATTGATGTTTAAGCTTTATTCTGCATATCGAAGAACACTTTGAATAATAATTAAACAAGTGTTGAGTTAGGTGTAGTCTACTTGTGTAGTATTTAAAAAAAGAAAAACAAGGTAGTGTCGAACTCGTCTATAGAGTGTTTGGGAGACTACCATAGGTAAGGGGCGTGACAGGAAGTCTCCTGGGGTCTGTTTCCCTGCACACCCTTTTTGGGGAATCTTGGGGAGATGCAAGGGGGTGTGTTTCTCCAATGTGGGAGACGTGACTCCAAAAAAAGGGTGCTTCTGGGCGCCACCCTTCAAAAAGGGTGCTTTTGGGCGTCCCTTTTTAAGGGGGATGCGTCCCCTCTTATATTTGTCTAATGGCACCTAATGTAGAAAAAAAATGACTATCATATAGTATAAAGTAAAAAAATTAAAAACATAAATAAAACAAAAAAGCAAAATGGTAAGTTTGAAAAAAAATTTCTATTCATTATTCAATGATTCATTTCATTTCTATCTCTTCGACCTCTGGCTGATCTCTATGACTTTTACCTTGACCTCTTTGCGTGTTTCGACCTCTGCGCTGTTCAACCTTTATCTCACGCTGCAACCCAGAGATTCAATCTCTATTCGACCTCACGCTGTTGCTGTCACTACCTAGAGAGAGTTGTTGCTCATGCCTATGTTCGACCTCACATCGCTGTCCGGAGATTGAAGACTATTGTTGTTGTCGTCGCTAGAGATTGGTTGCTGCCGTCGCCTAGAGAGAGTTGTTGCTCATGCCGCCACCCGATGAGATTTTTTGCTCACACGCCGCCCAGAGAGTAGAGCTCACGTCACTTCCAAGACATTTGCTCATATGACACTGTAGAGTGGAACTCATGCCATTGATGTCACCACCACTGAGACCTGCTCATGCCTCTGCCGCCGAGACTTGCTCACGCTGTTGTCACCGAGACATGAGACTTGATCATGTAGCTGTCGCTTGCTGAGATAGACTTCCAATGTCCAGGTAAGTTCAAAGTTTGATTTGAAAATTTTAATTTATGTTTTTTAAAATTAAAATTAAATTAATAACTAGTAATACTAATTACATCAGAGATGTAATTTTTTTTTTAATTTGTTGTAACATTTTTTTAAAATTTAATAATTTACTTCTAAGTTATAGAAATTTTATTTTTTATAAAACCTTTCATGCAAGGCATAATTTTTTTTAAAAATTTCAAAATAAATTAAAACACAGCAAGCAAAAACTGTAAAATGACTGATCATGACATCATGAGCAGCCACAATGACACTGACAGTGATAATGAATATGATATTCAAATAGAAAGTCCATTTGGATCTACAATCCCATCAACAATGAATGAAACCCATGGCAGTAGTACAACTAGTATTTTGCCCAATGCACCTGCAACCACATCAAAGTCATAGGAAGAATATGCAAATGGGACATTTAATCCAAACAAACATCTTTTGTTATATGTTACCAAAATGCCTGACTCTTCAACCCAAACAAAACCAGGGAAACAAAGAGGTGGGACACGCAGTTGGAAATGCAATGTTTGTGGTCATTCTTGGGTTGGGAGTTATAGTCGGATCAAGAGGCATATTTTGGGTGTAGGTGGCAAAGGGGTTAATATATGTACAAAATTAACCATATTGCGAAAACTAGAGCTCTTAAGGATGCAAATGGCAGTAGATGCAAAGGGAACCTTCTCAAGTAGAAAATTCATGACCGAAGCTCATCAAAATATTGATGAAACCACAAGCTCCAAAAGAAATTTAAAAGATAGGAAAAATATTCCTCCACCATCTCATGTTGGAACTAAGGGTTCTCGTTCTTGTGTAGTGGGACCAACTCTTGCAGGAATGTATGGTAAGTTGAACTATGATGATATAGATGATGCCATTGGAAAATTTCTTTTTGTCAATGGCATTCCTTTCCATGTTAGTCATTCTCCTTACTACAAGGAGATGGTCAAGGAAATTGCAGCAAGAGGACCCTCATATGTGCCCTCAGGTGAACATAAGTCGAGCACAATGATATTAGAAAGGCAAGTGGGAAATATTAATGTGCAAAAGGAAAAACTGAGGCAGACGTGGGTGAGGGAAGGTTGTTTTATTGTTATGGATGGGTGGACAGACATTGCCAAACGTCCACTTATCAACATCATAGTCACTTGCCGAGAGGGGCCTTTGTTTCTTAGAGCTATTGACTGTATTGGAAAATATGCAATGTTCCAATTTGAGCTTCTTCGTGATGCTGTAGAGGAGGTTGACTCTACAAATGTTGTACATGTTGTGACAGATGCAACAATAGTGTGTAAATCAACATGCTTAATGATTTAAAGTAAATAAAGGCATATTTTCTGGACCCCTTGTTGTGTGCATGTGCTCAATAATGCATTGAAATACATTGAAAAAATTGAGTGGGTATCTAACATGGTTACAGTTGCAAGAAATGTGCAATTGTTTATTTTCAATCACCACACCTCTTTAGCCATGTAGAGGTCTCATGCGAGGAAGTAATTCCTCAAGTCTAATGATACCATATATGCTAGTTAGTTTCTTTTATTAGAGAGGATGTTGGAGGTGTAGTCAGTATTGCAAGCCATGGTTGTGACTCTAGATTGGAATAGATGGGAAAAATCCAAGACAGGGGAAGGGAAGAAAATCAGAATTCAGATATTGGATAATGGTTGGTGGACAGATTGTGGTTATTTGGTGTCACTCTTACGTCTTGTAGTTGAGGTCATTCGCTACACTGACACAGATTCTCCTACTCTTGGATAAATCTATGATATTTTTGATAATATGTTGGATCAAGTAAGGGTGGCCATTCGTGAGAAAGACCCTTCCAGAGAGATATATACGACCTAGATTCGACCCATTATTCAACGTAGGTGGGATCGAATGAATACAACTTTTCACATGGCAGCATATGCACTCAACCCAAAATGGTATGTGTTAAGGACTAGTAGAATTCTTCCCTTTGAAGATCTAGGGGTCAAAAATGGATTTCGAGTTGCCATTACAAAGATGTATAGTTTAGAAGAAGGGAAAACAATTAGGAGACAATGGATACAATTCACAAGTCTCAATGGTCCCTTCAACAAGCATGATGCAAGGGAAGATCGCAATGATTTAGGCTAGACTAACCCCATTGGTTGGTGGACCATGCATGGGGATGATGCTTCAAAGATCCAACAACTTGTTATTCTCTTATTGTCTGAGATTGCTAGTTCCTCTATAGCAGAGAGGAATTGGTTCACATATAGCTTCATCCACTCTATCAAGAGGAATAGACTTTTCTCTGGAGAGCAAAGAAGCTAGTTGAAGTGCACATTTCTCTATGTCTTTCACATAAGAAGACACCAAAGTATCTAAAGGGACCGGCAACACGATGGGATGTTAATCCAGAGGATAGTGCACATATAGATGATGAGGATGGACCAAATGAGTTGTAGCATGGTTTGGTTGGAGTTTTGTTGGTTGCACAAGAGAGTCACTCTGTCTCAGATACCGACATTCCCATTGATGGTCCCAATGACTTCATGCAGTAGATGGATGTAGAGGACCAATCATTGAGATTGAGTCCTTGATGTTGATTTTATTTTCAGTACTCATTATCCATTTTTACTTTTCAGTTGACGACCTAGACTAATTCTTAACTCTTCACTCTTAAGTGTTTTTGAGTTTGAAACTTTGAGTTGTATAAATTTACTATTTAGTGTTCAAATTTTAGTATCTACTATCTACTTCTAGACTTCTAGACTTCTAGTATGTTTTGCTTTCAATTTCAATTCTAGAATGATGAATGATGAAATCAATTTTTAAATTAGTGTACATTGTAGATTGTAAAATGATGAATGATGAATGATATTAAATCATGGATCAATGTATTTGAATTTTGGATATTTCATTATTGAATAATCTTTGATTATAGATAAATATTAGAATAATGAGTATATCATATAAATGATCTATGTATCAAAATAAATAATGAGAATGGATCAATATATATCATTATTCAATTCAATTATGAACTTGAATTTTATCATATGTAAATCAAATTTCAATTTTCTAATTTATACTATTTAATATTTAATATTTATACTTTCATTTTATATATACCCAACCACTCCCCGCAACCCCAAAATTTCCTTAAAATTTCAAAATACTCCCACAAATTCCTCTTTGCATCTCACGACACAGACTCTTGGTGGGACATTGCTTAACATTAAGATGATATTATCAAAATGTGTTAAAAATTAACATTAAAATTATAAAAGCAATTATTACGTATCAATAACCTTTTGGAACTTAACATTGTAATTATAAGAGCAATTATTACTGGCAATGTCAATAACCTTTTCCAGAAACAATAACGAAATCTAATCGATTACCTTTTACAGAAAGAAGAGCAAAATCTAGGTTATACAACTATTATGTTAATGATAATATATAAAACAAAAGGTAATATCAATTAAAAAAAAAACTCTATGTTCAAATAAGATAATATCTAGTCAAATGCAACGGTGCACTCATTAAATTTAATATATCAATATTTATATAGATCTAAGGAAACTTCTCTTAACATTGTGAAGAGAAACTAATACTTGTTGATAAAGGTAAATTAAGACATAAATATTAAATATTTTAAGAAACAAAGAAACGAAAAAGTAAATAGGACTTATCATAATTCCAGATTCAGATCCATTCTTTGCCAACAAACTCACAATCACCCACATATTTAATTGAATTAACCAGTCTGTTTCATCATAATTTCGATGCCGTCTGAATTTACTTATGCATATGTACATAATCTTTACTTTTTACATAATATGTACACATCTTTCCAAAAATAAAAAAGAAGAGAAATCTAAAATTTCCATAATTATATATATTGCTTGAAATTTCTGAAAAAAAAACTGTATAATGGATTTAAAATCCTTTCCACGTTTGAAGAAGTAATCAAAATGACAACCCATACAGCCAGACCTGAAATCAAGAAATTAAAGAAATTGTCCGAACAGGTTGTTCTTACAGATCTAATTTTAATCGCTAGGTTTAGTGGCAGGAAGGCTTTCAGCAGGTTTTGGCGATGTGGGCCACATGAGTTCATCGTTTCTCTTCGCCGCCTGCAGGAGGTGTCGCGTTTCTATTCGATATTTCTGGTTTTCCCTAGCAAATTCTCCCGCCAGCTTCAATAACTAAACAATGCAGAACATTTGCATTAAAAATCCATATAAAATATATGAAGCATATAACCTATTTAGCCATAATTTTTTAGAAAATTTGCATAGAATAGATTCACTACCTCGTAAATAAGGTGCCCAAGCACTGAGGCCAGGTAAACTGAAGCCCATTGAGCAACTCTGCGTGTACATTCTCTCCGCTTGACCCATTTAATTGATATACCCTTGTGTGCAAGAAATACCCATGAGAACTTCGAAACAGAAGCTGGTTCATCTTCCTGGGGGCATGCGGCTGGTTCCGGCCTCGGCCGCATTCGGAGAGAAGAGCTTCCAGCGTTGGGAGGAACATATTTAATTCTGGCCATTATCACCGTGTGACTCAGAATCGCCCAGTTGCAAATCAAGTGTACAAATAATAATGATAATCGAATTCTTGAGTTGCAAATATTTTCCTTAAATAGAATTCAAATTCAAATTCAAATTCAGGAGAAGTGAACGTTCGGCAATCGAACGGTCTTATTTTAAGGAGTTATTATTAATAAAAAATTTAAGGATTTATTATTAATAAAAATTTATGAGATATTATTATTATTATTTAATATATGGAATTAATATATCACTACAAGAATTTGAGATGAATTTAAATTGACTATTAAGATTCAAGTTAGTCTAAAAAACAAATAAAGTATAATTACATAACATTCTTATTGGATTACTACAATTGGTTCTCTAAGCACTTGGATAGACATCAATATTTTTTTGGCATTTGATTTATTGATCGTTAAGATTTAAGCTAGTTTAAAAAACAAATAAAGTATAATTATATAACATTGGTTCTCTAATAACTTGGATAGACCTTAATTATTTTTTTTGGCATTCGATTTATTGATTATTAAGATTTAAGCTAGTTTAAAAAACAAATAAAGTATAATTATATAACATTCTTAGTGGATTACTAGAGAGTTGACTTTCTAAGCACGTGGATGAGAGACATGAATTATATGATTTTCTTTTTGTTTTTGGGCATATGCTTCTTATTATTTTTTAAAGAGAAGTATGATGTGTTTTTATAAATATGTGTTTGAAGTGGGAATATATGTATAAAAAGGGCAAGGAGTTTAATGAGAGGATTTTATATAATTTTATTAGTAAAGAAAAATTTAAGAATGGAAGTTTATCTTGAAGTTTTTGAAACTTTGGTGAATCTTACTAGTTTTTAATAGACAAATTGTAAAATGTTTGATGATATTTTTGTAAAAATATCAAGATTTTGTATTACATTATATTAGTCTATATTAGATCTTGGCGATATTCAAGGTAAAATAATTTTATGCTATAAAACTTGCGTGAATTATTTTTAGAAAAAATAGAAATTGGCAAATCTTTTTTTGAAGAAGTATAGAAAATTAGACCATTTTCCAATATTAGCCCCTAAAATGTTTCCTACTTTATTGACATTTTGGATTCTCCAACTAATCTCTAAGATAAAATAGAGAAGAGATATGTAGAAATCATGAGATTACAAATTTCCTCTACTATTCTATGGGATGGAAATCACAATTTAGAAACACATGCAATGTCATGCAACCAACTATTCTATGGGATGGAAATCACAATTTAAAAACACATGCAATGTCATGCAACCATTAAAACACCACACAAACACAATGATTTTACAGGGGAACCCAACTCAGAAAAACCCCTTCGCTGCTTTTCATTAATTAGATGATGATGAGATGAGAAACTATTACAATGTCTTGCTTCGATTCGGAAGCACAACATGCATTGTAAACATGTTCTCTTGTTGACTTCCCTGCTCTAGCCAACACTTAGCCAATTCAAGGCCTCGATGTACTCCTATTTCCTTGCGCAATCCTTGAGGAAATCAGCTCCTAAAAGATAGGAATTTATTCTTATTTTCCTGCGCAATTCCCAAGAAATGATTCACCTGCTTAACTGCCAAGCACGTACACTCAAATAGTATATAAATGATAATTACAAGGTGCCTTTTTCCTTCACTCTAGCTAGGAAATTCGAATTCCATGCATGTATGGGCTATTTTTAGCAGATTGACTAGTCGAACTGAGAGATCACTAAGTTAACATGATTTCTACTACTCAACCGACCTTCAACTAACTCAACTAGGTACTTGAGCTCAATTAACTAAGTCAAACTGAAAATAACTGAACTAGATTGCTAAATTTTAGCAATCACTACATGCACAACTCTACTTCTGGCCTATAACTCGAATTTACTGAGTAAACTAATAGAAGAAGTCATGTCACACAAGTTAACTACAATCCAAGTCATCTTGCTAATGTGGAAAATAGAATTAATAAATTCGACTAAGGGACAAGTCAAATTTATCCTTTCTCAGTATAATCCTAGCACTTCCTCTTAGTAATAAAGGGATTTTGCACCACCTGTTGAAAAGTCAACAAGAAATGTGTGTCTAATTTAATTTTCCCTTAATTAAATTGCACAATAAATTGTAATCTTATCTCATAATCACTTGTAATAGTTAACTGAGTGTGATAAACTCAGTTAGCTCATGAATTTCGAGCTGAGGGTGATTGGTGAGGCACACAGAGTGATTTTATTAGTTTTTGAGTCAAAGTTGCAGTTAGTGCATTAGTTTATTGCATGAGAAATCGGTTAACTCAGTTAATTGAGTTAAAATATGTTTAACTAGTTGTAACTGTTTGTTGCACTAATGAGAGGTCAACTGAATTAAATCAGATTTAATTCACATGCACTGGTGTGTCAAGTAATTGATGATTTACTATTAATAGTTGCATTCATGTCAGTTCTGATGAAGACCTAGGCGAGACAGAGGTTAAAGGGATGTTATCTATCAGTTGTATTATTAGTACACTGTCCACATGCAGTAATACACCCATAGGATTTCCCATGAGCATTGTACAGTTTTGGAAGGCTGAAATTCCTAAAGAATAGGGATTTCATTCCACATGAATTGTGCAAGCAAGATAGGTTGAGCAGAGGCTAAAAATTGGCTAAGTGTTGGTCAACTTTGTCTGGATCAGTGTGAGACACTTTTGAGAGTGAAATAGACTCTTGTGAGAAGAGTGCATCGTAATTGTTTCATGATTCCTTGGTGAATATACAATAAAATATAGAGGGGTTTTGAGGAGCAAGCTTTCCCCAGGAAAATATTTGTGTTGTGGTTTGATTTGCTTCTTTATTTTACTTGTTGTGATTGGAAATCATGTTTATTTTCTACAATTAATTTGTAGAAGGATTCAGGTTCTTGCTTTAGCATATCGTATCATCGAATTGAATCCTTTGGTATACAAAATGTTTGTATAATTTCTACATGGTATACATCAAGAAGAGCAACATTGTGTTTGTATAATTGTGAGTTTGGGAAGCATGTGAAGGCTATAAGGAGAAAAAATTATGTTGATTACATCTCCAATGAATTCAAGAACTTCTGTAGCAAAGAAGTAAGTCAGAGATATTTGATTGCACCTCATAACCCACAATAGAATGGGGTCGTAGAAAGAAATAATAGAACAATTGTGGGTGCGGCACGAGCGATGATACATGATCAGGGCCTATCGTTGCATCTGTGGGAAGAGGCATGCAACACAATGGTATTTGTGCAGAACTGTAGTCCTCATCGGATACTTAGCATGAGTATGCCAGAGGAGGCTTTTTCTCGTAAGAAACCTGATGTTTCATATTTTAAAATTTTTGGCTCATTTGTCTATTGTCATGTGACCAAATATTCCAGGAAGAAGCTAGAACCAAAAACTGAGATTTGGATATTTATGGCATACACTGATACCCCCACAACTATCGGGTGCATTTGCTAAACATTAGGATGATTGTTGTGAGACGAGATATAAAATTTGATGAGGAGAAATCCATGTGATTGTCCTTTGAGAGGAAGCTTGATTTGCATGTAGATGAGGAAATCTTGGTTCCAAAGGATGAACCTCAAGATGTGGAAAAGCCACACGCGGAGGATCATGGAATGGTAGAAAACACTCATGCAGAGACATCCATTATACATGGTAGAAGGCGCACCACATAAGCTGGTAGATTGAGACTTGATGCGACAGAACATGTAGGAGCACATACATCACTCTACATACATAGACAATATTCAGACAGTTTTACTGGATACATGGCTCTTATGAGCAAGTGTATTGTGACAGAACCATCCTCTTTTGAGGAAGAAGTGAATCAACCAATTTTGGTTGACGCCATGGTTGAGGAGTATGACTCCATCGTCAAGAAAAATTCATGGGAAGTTGTCCCAAGGCCAGTCGGAAAATCAATGGTTGGATCTAGATGGATCTATAAGGTGAAGCAGGTAGCTGATGGGGGTGTGGAGAAGTACAAGGCTAGATTTCTAGCCCTAGGATTCTAAAAAGTTGAGGGCATTGACTATGAGGAGACTTTTGTACCGGTTGTGAGGTACTCATTGATTAGATCTATCCTTGCTCTCTCAGCGCAGATGGAGTGGCAGATACATCAAATGGATGTGAAGACTGCATTTCTCAATGGATTTATTGAGGAAGAAGTGTACATAGAGAAACCATAAGGTTTTGAGACCTTTGAAAATGAGTTGCATGTGTGTAGACTCGAGAGTACTGTATGGGTTGAAGCAGGCACCACTTGCTTGGTACACCAGGATTGACAGCTATTTCACGGGTTGGGCTTCACAAAGAGTGAATCGGATGTGAACCTATACCAGATTTTGGTTGATGGTAAGCTCTTGATTATGGTACTTTATGTTGATGATCTAATTTTGATAGGTGATGAGTAGCTCATAATTTCTTGCAAAGAGGATCTTACAAGAGAGTTTGAGATGAAGGACATGGGACTCCTTCACTATTTCCTTGGTTTGGAGACAAGTCAGTGTGATGGGGAGCTATTTTTTTCTCAAGGAAAGTATGCCAAAGAGATTCTGAGAAAGTTTCACATGGAGAGCTGTAAACCCATGGAGACTTCTCTTGCAGGAAACTGGAGGAAGGAGGATGTTACTTCAAGTGAGGTAGTGGACACTACTATTTATAGGAAGCTTGTGGGTTCACTCATGTACTTGGTGAACACCAGACCATACATTTTCTATGGAGTTAAACAATTTAGTCAAGCTATGGTTAAGCTGACCAAGCTCTTTTGGAAGGCGGGGAAGCATGTCTTGAGATATCTCAGGAGCACTACAGAGTATGGATTATGGTACAAACATGGAGGGAGTGAAGCTTCAAGGCTTCACTGATGCATATTGGGCAGGAAGTCCATAATATGGAAAGATCACATCAGAAGGGATCTTCAGCATAGGATCGACATAATTTTCTTGGTACAACAGGAAGCAAAGATCAGTTGCACTCAGTTCAGCTGAGGCAGAGTACATGGCATCTATTCAGGCTGCATGTGAGGCCATCTGGATGAGAAATATTCTTGTTGGTTTGTTTGGTCATTATATGGATCTGATGGTGATACATTGTGATAACTAGAGTTACATAAAACTCTCAGTTAATCCATTATTCCATGATAGGTCCAAGCATATTGACATCTAGTACCACCATCTCAAAGATTGTGTTCAGAGATGCATTATGTTACTTTAGTACATTCCCATGGAGGATCGAGATAAAGATGTTTTGACGAAGGTGCTCAACAAGAGAAAATTCAAATACCATAGAGGCAGGACCGGGGTAGCTGATAATCCCTTTCTTGTCGGGAGGGAGTGTTGAAAATTCAACAAGAAATGTGTGTCTAATTTAATTTTCCCTTAATTAAATTGGACAATAAATTGTAATATTATATCATAATTTCTTGTAATAGTTAACTGATTGTGATAAACTTAGTTAGCTCATGAATTTCGAGTTGAGGGTGGTTGGTGAGGCATGTAGAGTGATTCTATTAGTTTTTGAGTCCAAGTTGCAGTTAGTTCATTAGTTTAATGCATGAGAAATCAGTTAACTCAATTAATTGAGTTAAAATCAATTTAAATATTTGTAACTGTTTATTGCACTAATGAGAGGTCAAGTGAATTAAATCAGATTTAATTCACATGCAATGATCTGTCAAGTAACTGATGATTTACTATTAATAGATGCATGCATGTCAGTTTTGATGAAGACCCAGTTAAGATAGAGGTTAAAGGGATGTTAAGTATCAGTTGTATTATTAGCACACTGCCCGCATGCAGTAATACACCCATAGGATTTCCCATGAGCATTGCGCAATTTTGGAAGGCTAAAATTTCTAAAGAATATGGATTTCATTCCACATGAATTGAACAAGTAAGGCAGGCTGAGTAGAGGATGAAAATTGGCTAAGTTTTGGTCGATTTTGTCTGGATCAGTGTGAGATAGTTGTGAGAGTGCAACAGACTCATGTGAGAAGAGTGCATTGTAATTTTTTCATGATTCCTTGGTGAATATACAATAGAATATAGAGGGGTTTTGAGGAGCAAGATTTACCCGAGAAAAAATCTGTGTTGTGGTTTGATTTGCTTCTTTCTTTTACTTGTTGTGATTGGCGATCATGTTTATTTTACGCAATTAATTTGTAGAAGGATTTAGTATCTTTTTTTAGCATTCCACATGATCAGATTGAATCCATTAGTATACACATTGTTTATATAATTTGCACACCACCCATATCCTGCACATGTGGAATTTTAATTTGCCTCATTAGAGGAAATTTTAGCCTAAAAGTTCCCATTAAATTTTCATGTGCATAATGTTGGAAATGTTGTCATTGATGGCAAAGGACAGCAGCAGAGACAAAGACAGACAAAGGACAGCAGCAGAAGCAAAGGAGAAGACAACAAAGAAGAATAGAGGAAGAAGAAAAAAGAGAAGAAAGCAGCGCAAAGGAGACAACATAAATGGCATAGAAGGGTCATGTGATTGGAGATCTGGAGAGGCAGCAGAGGCAGCAAAAAGATAAGTAAGGAGCAGCATCAGCCAAAGAGCAGAGGATAGCAAAGAAGCAGAGAGCTATTCAAGGTGCAGAGTAGTGAGGACAAAAGGAGGGCCATTGGATTTTGAAAAAGGGGCAGAGTTAAGAGAAGAAGAAGTTCTGCCAAGACAAGAAGAAGTGTTTGCAGGTGGATTCATTTGTATTTATGGGAGGAATTGTTCAGCATTACATGAGTATGATGAGACTCTGTAATTGGGAGTATAAATGGCTCCTATGTGCAATTATCTGTGCATTAATGTTTTATTACAGATGTGAGTCTATTAGGGTTCTGTACAGAATAGAAATTGCAGTGTTTCAGAGTTCGTGGTGTACATGCTATGTAGAAATCAATTGAACTGGTTCTGTATAGAAACTCAAGAGGCCGACTCTGTTCATTTGGCATAGCAGAGTAAACCTCTGTCACTTGAAGAAAAAGGCGATTTTAGTAGTTCAGATTGAGTAGCAGGATGCAAGGGTTCGATTTACATAATTTGATACCCATTCTTGTGAGAAAATCGCATACAACATTTAGTGGGATAGTTTTATTACACGCTCCATTGAGTAATGAACAATGAAGGAAGGAACGAAACCTCGAGCACAATTGAATGGAACCACGAGGTATGAACAGTGACAGTGGGTTTGGAACACCAGACGATTTTCATCGCACCGCTTTTGTACGATAAGCTGTATTCCCAATTCGAACGCGATCAATGCCATCGGCTGACACGTGGCCCTAAGTGGTTTGGAGAACCCACTCTCATCGGGAGTTAAAGCCCGTGCAATTAACTTGTGCGATATCCAGTGCGGATCGTCGGATTATCAAGGCCAAAGCAACATCCCGTCAGCCATCGGATGAGTGAGGTTGTTAACACCAGGTAACAAGCTGTGGGCTTGGATATATGGTATTCTATTGATTATATGGAATCGACCTTTACATTAATGTTTATAACAATTGGCCGACGCTTTGGCATATTTGGTCATTGAATGTCGTGAAAGCCTATGTAAGATAAGCTTATGCGTTAGTAAATGTATGATGTGTGACGATTAAGGTGCGGTCCAATGTATACACATATGGTTGCATAACTGTATGATAAAAGGAAAGAATTCACTCACGTGATGGACTGAATAGGGTTACAAAGAAATAGTAGTATGTCTGGGCCGAGAAGCATATAGATTGGGTCTTGCCCCAAAGTCCATTATATATATATTTGCATTTTGGTGAATCAAAGGAGAAAGGCGTATTGACATTGACTTTGGTTTCATCTATATGAAGGTTACGTTGTACCCATGGGATGTCTTAATCTTTGACAAGAATCAACACTGTTATCGATGAAATAGTTAACCACACTGTTACCTACTTTTTTTTGGTAGCATAAAAAGCACCCGATTTTGAAAAGTGGTGATGCAGAATCACCCCCTTTTTTTTTGTGCACATTTTTGACACTCTAATATTTTTATTTATGAAGTACGAATATTTGTTTTAAAATGTTAGTGATTTTCATGCTAATTTTGAAACGTATTGATGCAGCATCAACGTTTTTTTTTAGAGCGGTGATTTTCATGCTAATTTTGAAACGTATTGATGTAGCATCAACCTTTTTTTTAGAGTGTGATTTTCATGTTAATAATAAAACACAAAACTTAGATAAAAAATATATATATAAAAACAATAAAAAAACCAATAAAAATGTAAAAAAAAAACAAAATTAACTCGTAAAAATAAAAAATTTAAACAAAAATAAATAAATAAAAACAAAAAAAAACAAAAATATTGGAAAATTATATCAAAAGAAATGACATAATTTGAAGAAAAAACACATAATTTAAAGAAAAAAAACAAAAATTAACTAAAAAAAATAAAAAAAATAAAAACATCAAAAACATTTTTTTCTAAGTTATTAAAAAAAACCATATAATTAAAAATAAATAAATAAATAAATAAAATAAAATAAAATAAAATAAAATAAAAATAAAATTACAAAAAAAATTTAGATAAAAAAAAATAAAATACAAAAAAGAAAAAATTAAATTTAAAAATTTAAATTAAAAAAATAATAATAATAAGAAAACAAAAATACAAATTTTAAAATTAACCCAAAAAAAAAAAAAAAAAAAAACTATCATTAAAAAACAAAAAAACTGAAAAAACCACGTGCAAATAATTAAAAAACAAATATCCATAAATTTACTTTTTTTTTTTTAATGAAACAATTTATAAATTTAAAAAATGAAAAACTAAATAAACTAAAAGATTAAAAAAAAAATTAAATTAAATTAAAATTTAGTAAATAAATTATAAATTTTAAAAAATAATTCATCTAAAATATTAAATTTAAAAACAAAAAAAAACAAATTAAATTTAAAATAAAAAATTTGAATTAAAATAAAATAATTTTAAATTTTTTGAATTTAAAAAAAAAATTAAAAAAAAAAAAAATTAAAAATTAAATTAAAAAAAAAAATTGATTATGGTGGCGCCGCCAATCGACCTCCCGCCCAGGTGGCGGCGGAGGCCGACCGCTTGGTGGGCAGGGAGGCTGCATGCAACCCCCCACCCGCCTAGCGGTTGGCCTCCACCGCCACCTAGGCCGAAGGGTGATTTCGGGAATCGGCCTCCCACGGCGGGAGGGCGATTCGCGGCGGGAGGGAAATTCGCGGCGGGAAGGCGATTTCTGGAATCGGCATCCCGTCGCGGGAGGGCGATTCCCGGAATCGGCATCCCGCCCAGGTGGCGGCGGAGGCCGGCCACTGGGCGGGCGGGGAGGTTGCATGCAGCCTCCCCACCCGCCCAGCAGCCGACCTCCGCCGCCACCTGGGCGCGCGGGTGGTGGCGGCGCCCCCTGGCCCTTTTTTTTTTTTTTTTTTTTAAATTCAAAAAATTTAAAATTATTATTTTTGAATTTAATTTTTATATTTCAAATTTAATTTGTTCTAATTGGTTTTGTTTTTTTTTTTTTTTTTTTTAATTTTATTCATTTTTTTGCTTTTATTTTATGTTTTTTCTAAATTTTGTTAATAATTTTTATTAATTTTTGGATATATATATATATATATATATATATATATATATATGTATATATATATATATATATATATTTTTAAATTTAATTGATTTTTTTTTTAATTTTTTAATTTTTTTAAAATTAAATTTTATGTTTAGGTTTTTCATTTAATTTTTTAAAATTTAATAAATTTTTTTTTTTTTTTTTTATTATTATTATTTTTTTAATTACATAAAAATTTATATTTTTTTATTTCAATTAAAATTGTGTATTTAAAATTAGATTTTTTTTTTAAAATTAAACTTAATATTTTCAAATTAATTTGTTTTTTATTTTATTTTTTATTTAATATATTTCTTTCAATTTTTCATTTTTAATTGATTTTTAAAGTCTTTAACTTTTTATTTTAACAATGTTTTTTTTTCTTTATATTTATTTTTTTTTTTCAAAATTTATTTGTTTATTTATTTATTTATTAAAATTTAATATTTTCTTTTTTAAAATTAATTTGTTATTTTAATATTAACATTTTCTTTTAAATTTAATAAAATCTAATATATATATTTTTAATTTAAGTTCATATATATATATATATTATAATTTAAATTTAATTTATTTTTTAAAATTTATTTGTTTTTTTAATATATATTTTTTAAATTTAATATTTTTATTGTATTTTATTTTTCATTTTTTTACTTTTAATTTAAATGATGTATTTTTTTTTTTTTTTTTGGTTTTAAATTTATTAAAATTTAATATATTTCTTTAGATTTAATTTTTAATTTTTTAAATTTAATAAACATTTTCTTTTTCTTTTTTAAATTTAATTTCTAAATTTTATTTTATATATATATATATATTTAATTTAATATTTTTATTTTGTTTTTATTTTTATTTCTATATATTTTATAATTTTAATCTTTAAATTATTTATTTTTTTTATTTTTTTCTTAAATTTTAGGATTTTTTTTAAGGAGTTGTCTACCGAGGCCGCGTTTTGGCCCAGACGGCAGAAATCTGCCAGAATCTGGTCAACTAAATTTTAAAAAATCAGGTAGTTGCAGTGCTTGGAATCCATTTTTGATAGTGGAAATGGATTCAGCACTATCAAAAACCCCTTGGGCACTGAAAACACTAATGTTTAACAGCTGTAAACAAGATTTTGGGCAAATCTTTGCCGGATTTTCTGAAAATCGTTACCGAATTCTGGGTCAAAACGAGGCCTCGGTAGACTACGCGTTTTTTTAATGTTTGAATTTTTATTTTTATTTTTTTAGTTCTATATATTTTTTAATTTTAAGCTTTAAAATGTTTTTATTTTTTAAATTTATTTTTTTCTTAAATTTTAGGTTTTTTTTAATGTTTGAATTTTAAAAATTAAAAAATGTTATTTCGACACAATTTTTTTTTTTGTTATTCCAGCATCAACTGGTTTTGTTTTGAGGGTGTTTTTTCAATCCTTTTTTCAAGAAACAATTTTGTTTTTAGCATAATTTTATAAAATGTTGAAATTTGACCTTAAAAAAAAACCAAGTGCGTTCTGGAATACACTTTTTTTGTTTGTTTTTGGGGTGCTTTTTCATGTTTTTTAAGTCTTTTTGGGCTAGAGTTCCCGTTTTGAGTCCAGATTACCTATTTCATCGGTAACAGTGTCAATCCGGCATTCGAATATTGAACCTTTGCTTCAATTAAAAGGCGTGTCGCGTGCTAGTGGGGTTATAACCATCAAGGAAGTGTTGGATTTATATCTCAATTCTTCGAATTGAGATATTAAAATAATTCAGATTGTTTATTTAAATTTACTCACTCAAAATTCAGAAATGGCATGAGTTTGCCCAGATTGTAGGGTGCTTGGAAAATGGGATTCTGAATTCATTTATACACAGCCTAGAATTGAATTAGAAAAATTTAGGGATTGGGGGTTTTACCCTGTATTCGAAAACAAGTATATATATACAGCAGCTGCACAACTACAGTGAGCTTGGAAAATTTGTACAGAGGTAAACAGAGACTGCAGAGTTGAAGAGGTATGCAGCTAAGGGATTTAAAATTGTAGTGAACAGGTGTACATGCAAAAGTGATCAGAGTTGTAGTAAACAGAGGTATGCAGGATAGTTGCATGACAGCGACAGAAAGGACAAAACCAACAAGCCAAGGGCTGAGTGAAGTTTATATACTGTAACTGAAAATGTAAATGTTTTAATTGTTTTATATTGTTTGTGATGCAAAGGAAAGTATCCTAAGGAAAAGAAAAATCCCACTGTAACATGGAAATTTGTACATATTGTTATAATTTTAAAATGAGTTGGACAAAGTAATGAGAAGGCAAAAGCCAAAGAGTCATGGATGTTCACTCCAAATTCCTTGTGGAATACAAACAGTCATGTGATGAACTCTATATATAATATCAACTTGATATGCATAGAGAGGTTAGAGAGAGAGTAAGGATAGAGAATGCAAAGTATAGAAGATTGAGGCAGAGAAGATAAGGAAGAGAGGAGAAAAAAGAGATGCTACAGAACACAGCTGATATATGAGGTAAATCAACAAAAATTTCTTTTGATAAATTGAGGAAGTTGGAGCTTCTCTATCAAGTTGAAGCTTGATAGCTGTCAGTTGTAGTTGACTAAGGTTGGAGCCTCCTGTAGGTTGGTTCCTGCAGAAAATTGAAGGGAGTTGGAGCTTCCTTGCAAGTTGTAGCTTGCAGAATTGAGGTTGGAGCCTCCTGTAGGTTGGTGCCTGCAGAAAAACAGTGGTGAGAGGGAGTTGGAGCTTTCATTTGCATCACAACAATAATAAGATGTGGTTTTCTCCCTTTATGGGTTTCCACTTATATCTGATGTCTTTATCTGTGTTGCCTGTGTGCTGAGATGATTTACCAAATTTGCTTAATGTTTGCTGCTCTCATAATAAGTTTGATGTCACATTAATTTAATACTTTCTGCAACATATTAAGACTATTCATATACTAAGGTTGGTTATAAAAGTAAGCTGTAAATAAGCTAATGAAAAAATTAAAAAGCTCATGTATGTGTTAAACTGATTCACCCCGCCCCTGCCCCCCCCCCCCTCTCTCAGTTTAACTAAGAATTCAACACATAATATGAAAACCAATCAAAATCCTTTAATTTAAAAAGATGTACATGTAAATATTTTGGAGGGAAACAAATAAATAAATAAATTGTATTTTTGGCTCATCTGCTTATAGGTTTACTCAAATTTCAAGTTTAGACACTCGTGGGATGTGGAATTAAATTTTGCGTCCAACAACTACCCATTATGCATAGTTTTGAGAAGTCCCACCTTGATAAAAATTTAATATACATTAAAAAAATGTGTTCAATTTTAATGTATGAACACATTTTTTTAATGTTTATTCAATTTTTATCAATGTGTGGCTTCTCAAAATTATGCATAATGGGTACTCGTCGGACGTGGAATTATTTTCCGCATCAAACAAGTGTCTACACTAGAAATTTGAGTAGGCCTATAACGAGATAAGACAAAAATACAATGCAAAAAGTAGTTTTATTCTTTTCCCTCCAAAATTTATAACTATTATTTTATTATTTTTCCTTAGGAGGCCACTTTTAGGCTGAAATTTCCTCTAATCCTTTTGAAAATTCCTTTATCAAGGTATATGCATCCTACTTCTTAGTTGGAATGTATTATAGCATCATAATTATCCTCTACACACAATCCTGCAAGTGATGATACCTGATATCAATGTGTTTGGACTTGTCATGAATTACTGGATTCTTAGAGAGTTTAATACAACTCTGATTATCATAATAAATCATTGTCGAATATATCTCTTGACTTAAAAGACACACAAGTGTTTTCCTCATCCATATGGCTCCACATGATGCTTGACATGCAGCCATGTATGCAACCTCTTTTGAGCTAAGTTCCATAGACCTTTGTTTCCTGCTATACTATGAAATAACTACAGACCTGACATTGAAGATAGCACCTGAAGTAATTTTCATGTTTGATGGAATCCTTTCCAAATCTACATCAGTGAAGCCCTATATTTTCACTCCCTCTGTCCTCCTGTACCATAATCCATACTCAGTTATGCCTATGAGGTACCTCAACGCATGCTTTGTTTCCTTCCAATACAGGTTAGTAGGCTTCAACATGGTCTGACTCAGCCGATTAACTACACAAAATATGTTGAACCTTGTGTTCACCAGATACATGGAGGATCCCACAATTTTCTTATATATTGTGTTATCTATTTCCTCTCTTGAAGCACTCTCCTTCCTCTAGTTTGTAGCTATAGGTGTGTCCATAGGCTTGCAGTTATCCATGTGAAATATCTGAAGAATTTCAAAGGAAAGATTACCTTGACTCACAAATAGATCACCATCACTCCACCATACTTTTAGCCCAAGGAAGTAATGCATCAATTCCATGTCCTTCATCTTAAATTCTCTTGCAAGGTCCTCCTTGCAAGAGTGGATCAACTGCTCATCCCATGTAAGTATCAAGTCATCAACATAAAAACCCAAGATAATCAACATTCCATCTACCACATTGTGATAGATATTGGCATTTGATTCACTTTTGGTGAAGCCAAATCCATTGAGATATACATTAATCTGAGTGTATCATGCTCAGGGCGCTTGTTTGAGACCATACATGGCTCTCTTGAATCTACACACATGTATCTCCCTTTTATATATCTTAAATCCCTATGGCCACTCTATGTAAATTTCTTCCTCAACAACACTATTTAGAAATATGATATTCACATCCATATGGTGGATCTTCCACCCCATCTACACGGCGAATGCTAGAACTATTATGATCGAGGAATATCTTGTCACTGGTGTAAATTTTTCCTCATAGTCCACTCCCTCTACCTAAGAGAAGTATTTGGCCCCAAATTTGGCCTTTTACTTATGATGCTCCCATTAACTGTATTTTTCACTTTGTAGATACATATAGAACTAATCACTAAATTGTTCTCTGGTATGGGAACCACCTCCCATACATTGTTCTTCATGATGGAGTCATACTTCTCCACCATGGCATTAACCCACAGTTGTTGAGAAACTACTTCCTCAAATGAATAAGGCTTTATCTCAATGAGTTTTGTCATGAGAACCATATACCTAGTGTACCTATCTGGTGACCTCCTCTACCTGTGTTGAGATGTAGGGGCTAGCACATGCTCTTCTACATCCTATATTAATTTATTAGTTTCTCTGTTTCTCTTCCTACCCTCTCTAGAAGATTTTGATTGAGTGGGTACCTCCACTTGGCCTCCTGTCTACTCCTATACATGTGTCTACTCCACAACATCATGAAGCTCCACATGAGGCTCCTCCTTTGGAGCTAGAAGCTCCTTCTCCAGTGGGGTACTTAGTTCTTTCTCTAGATATCATATCATAGCCTTATCCTAATCAAATTTGACATCTCTCCTTACTATATCACCCTGAGTGGGCGAAAATACACCAGATAATTATTTTGTGTCTCTGTATATCCTACAAATAATCCCATCTTAGCTCTAGGATCATGTTTATTTTTGTTGTCATTGGAGACATGATAATACACAATAGCTCAAAAAATTCTGAAATGAGATACATATAGCTTTCTCCCAGAGAAATTTTCTTTGGGTGTCATCGTGCCAAGTATTCTATGAGGGATCATGTTCTACAAATAAACCATGGTGTTGCATGCTTCTTCTCATAGATGTAATGGAAACCCCTAATCATGCAACATGGCTCTTGTTTTTCCCACTATACTTATGTTCTTCCTTTCAACCATCCCATTTTGTTGTGGGTTATGGGGTTCCATCGGTTCTCTTCTGATACCCTCTTTAGCACAAATTTTTTTGAACATGATAGACACATATTCTCTTCCATTACCACTTCTCATGGCTTTCAGTTTTCGATCAATTTCCTTTTCAAGAAATTCTTAGAATTCAACAAATTTTGAGAAAACTTCATCCTTGTTCCACATGAAGAAGATCCAACATTTTCTAGAAAAATTCATAAAAAAAAATCACATAATACTTGTATTTTTTTGTAAAAGTTGTATAAAATGGTACACATAAATCATAGTGGACTCACTCTAAGATTCCTCTCGATCTACTATCTCGGCCCTGGAAGGTGGATTTAACATATTCCCCATTGTGCATCCCTTGTAGACATCATGTTGTTCAAGGGTGCATTTAAAGATATCTGTGGTAATATGTTGCATGATTTTTAAGGTCCCATGGTGTAATAATTCATTGTTACAGTGGCGAAAAGTCACTGTTACCGCTACTGCAACAACGAGTTGCCGCTCTCTCTCTCTCTCTCTCTCTCTCTCTCTTTAAATTTGAAAATACAAAGAAAATTTTAATTTTGAGATGAGTTACAGTGGTGGAAATACACTGTTACAGTGGAAGCAATTCACTGTTGCTGCTATTGCAACAATGGGTTGTCACTACTGCAACAACAAGTTGTTGCTCTCTCTCTCTCTCTCTCTCTCTCTTTAAATTTGTAGTATAATGTAAAAGAAAAACATAGTAAATAACTAAAAAATATGGTAGAAAAAGAAGTTCGTTTATTAATGGTTCTGTTGCAGTAGCGGTAATAGTGACTTGTCGCCATTGTAACAGTGAAATAATTCATTGTTATAGTGGCGAAAATTCATTGTTACCGCTACTGCAACAACGATTTGTCGCTCTCTCTCTCTCTCCCTCTATATCTCTCTCTATTTAAATTTGCTAATATATAATTTCAAAATATAAAGAAAATTTATTTTTGAGATGAGTTACAGTGGCGGAAATTCACTGTTGCTACTAATGCAACAACGAGTTGGCACTACCGTAACAACGAGTTGGCATTACCGCAACAATGATTTTCCTCTCTCTCTCTCTCTCTTTAAATTTACAGTATATGTGTAAAATAAAAACATAGTAAACATCAATGAGTTTAGCTTTCGTATTGCTCCATGTCTCATAGTTCTCCTTTTCCACGCCTGGTAAATTCCTCACTCAACCAAATGAAAACGGACTCCCAGTCCTCACCAGTTGATCGAATGAAAGCAGACTCCCTTTCCTCACCATTCGACCAAATGAAAGCAAACTCCCTTTACTCACTAGTCAACCAAATGAAAGCAGACTCCATTTCCTCACCACTCGATGTATTTAAAAAAAACCCCCAGTCGACGGAATGAATAAATCCTTGGTCGACAGAATGAGCTCCAAAATTCAAATTGCCGAGAATAATGGTTTCGGTGGTAAAACCAGAGGACAGATCACCCACGCGTGGTAGACAGCAAGGCCATATGAAAAATTTACTCCCATTTACTCTAATTAATTCAAATGGAGCTCCGTCCCATTCAAATTTGAAATTCAAAGAGCGACCTATCACTTCGGCACTGGAGTGGTTGTGTGAGCTAGTTGGACCGCTTGTGTCTAGCTGCATACGCTAGCCTGCAAATGGAGGGAGAACACCGAAACGGAAAAATCACTACCCGTGGGAGCCAGAAGGCATGTGCGTTGACGAATTTTAATGTCGATTTTAGTAACGTTTGGGATGGAGGGGTCGAGCTCACCAGAAGGCCTTCGCCGACGGTGAAGGGGCATGAAACCCAAAGGGTGTTTTGTCGAATGGTTAGCCCACTCTCTTTTCTCCCTTATAGGGTTTGAAAGGCGTGACATTATGCTAAATATTTGGTTTGATACCTAGAAAAACTCAATTCAAGAATCAATTAGGTAATATGTGCCACTCATGTTCATTCTTAAGTGTAATTTATCTCACCACTTACTTCTACAGTTTGATAGTATTGATATTCATTGATGGTAGGGTCTGCTAGATGTTTGCTCAAGGGTGTTCACCTTGCTTTTCCTATTCCTCTCATATTTTCTCATGGATTGCAATATGGAGGTTTCATGGTCCACATACATCATAGTGGACTCGCTCTAAGATTCCTCTCGATCTACTATCTCGGCCCTGGAAGGTGGATTTGACATATTCCCCATTGTGCATCCCTTGTAGACATCATGTTGTTCAAGGGTGCATTTCAAGATATCTGTGGTAATATGTTGCATGATTTTAAGGTCCCATGGTGTAATAATTCATTGTTACAGTGGCGAAATTCACTGTTACCGCTACTACAACAACGAGTTGCCGCTCTCTCTCTCTCTCTCTCTCTCTCTCTCTCTCTTTAAATTTGAAAATATAGAATTTGAAAATACAAAGAAAATTTTAATTTTGAGATGAGTTACAATGGTGGAAATACACTGTTACAGTGGAAGCAATTCACTGTTGCTGCTATTGCAACAATGGGTTGTCGCTACTGCAACAACAAGTTGTTGCTCTCTCTCTCTCTCTCTCTCTCTCTCTCTAAATTTGTAGTATATATGTAAAAGAAAAACATAGTAAATAACTAAAAAATATGGTAGAAAAAGAAGTTCGTTTATTAATGGTTTTGTTGTAGTAGCAATAATAGTGACTTTTTGCCATTGTAACAGTGAAATAATTCATTGTTATAGTGGCGAAAATTCACTGTTACCGCTACTGCAACAATGATTTGTCGCTCTCTCTCTCTCTCTCTCTCTCTCTCTCTCTCTCTCTCTCTCTCTCTCTCTCTCTATTTAAATTTGCTAATATATAATTTGAAAATATAAAGAAAATTGTATTTTTGAGATGAGTTACAGTGGCGGAAATTCACTGTTGCTGCTACTGCAACAACGAGTTGGCACTACCGTAACAACGAGTTGGCGTTACCGCAACAATGATTTTCCGCTCTCTCTCTCTCTCTTTAAATTTGCAGTATATGTGTAAAATAAAAACATAGTAAACATCAATGAGTTTAGCTTTCTTATTGCTCCATGTCTCATAGTTCTCCTTTTCCACGCCTGGTAAATTCCTCACTCGACCGAATGAAAACGGACTCCCAGTCCTCACCAGTTGATCGAATGAAAGCAGACTCCCTTTCCTCACCAGTTGACCAAATGAAAGCAGACTCCCTTTACTAACTATTCGACCAAATGAAAGTGGACTCCATTTCCTCACCACTCGACGTAATTAAAAAAAACCCCTGATCGACGGAATGAACAAATCCTTGGTCAATAGAATGAGCTCCAAAATTCAAATTGCCGAGAAGAATGGTTTCGGTGGTAAAACCAGAGGACAGATCACCCACGCGCGGTAGATAGCAAGGCCATATGCAAAATTTACTCCCATTTACTCTAATTAATTCAAATGGAGCTCCGTCCCATTCAAATTTGAAATTCGAAGAGCGACCTATCACTTCGGCACTGGAGTGGTTGCGTGAGCTAGTTGGACCGCTCGTGTCTAGCTGCATATGCTAGCCTGCAAATGGAGGGAGAACGCCGAAACAGAGAACTCACTACCCGTGGGAGCTAGATGGCATGTGCATTGATGAATGTTAATGTCTATTTTGGCAACGTTTGGGATGGAGGAGATGAGCTCGCCGGAAGGCCTTCGCCGACGGTGAAGGGGCATGAAAGCCAAAGGGTGTTTTTTCGAATGGTTAACCCACTCCCTTTTCTCCCTTCCAGGGTTTGAAAGGCGTGACATTATGCTAAATATTGGGTTTGATACCTAGAAAAACTCAATGCAAGAATCAATTAGGTAATATGTGCCACTCATGTTCATTCTTAAGTGTAATTTATCTCACCACTTCTACAGTTTGATAGTATTGATATTCGTTGATGGTAGGGTCTGCTAGATGTTTGCTCAAGGGTGTTCACCTTACTTGTCCTATTCCGCTCATATTTTCTCATGGATTGCAATATGGAGGTTTCATGGGGCACACCTAAATGTGTTTTCTTGCTTTTGCGACACACCTGATCATGCTTACCATGAACAGGTAATATTTCTATGGGATAATAATTTTTTTCCCTAGTTGATTCCCTACTAGCCCCTAACACATTAAAACTTTGGTTTTTCCTATTTTGCAGGCATTTTTCACTGGTATAATGAAGTAATTATTACCCAAATAGGTCAACTCCATCTATGATGGAAAGAAAACCCATTTTTCCACTAGATTGGGTTCAAATCCCTTTTTAGTGGTTCGTCTATCACTGGATTTTTTTATACAGAGATGGATTGGAATGTATATATATATCTGTGTGTGTGTGTGAGACCATAAAAATAGAAGTTACACCACCGGTATATATATTATGTAAGAAAATATGGATGGACTGGAACTATTTAAATATATTTCAGCATCATGGAGTACACACACACACGAATATATATATAGAGATGGATTGGAAAATCCAAAAAGAATATTGGAATAATTATTATTTTTTATACGCTTCATTACCCTTGTTAGTGAAATAATAATTATTCCAATATTCTTCATGGATTTTCTGCAATTATTTCTAACGTAAATCAGTCTAACAAAAAATAATATTATGGAAACAGAGGGATATTACACCGAACATGTTTCCTATAACATATTTGACTCCTTCGATTGTGTCATATATATAGGAATATTATGCACATGCTTCCCATACAGAACATCTGGGAATTCTTGAACATATACTACATCCCTTAATCTTATGGATTTGATTACCACATACCTATAGAGCTTATCTCCATCCCTCTTAAAAAATTTCTCAAGGAGACTCACACCTTCACCATTCCACATCTCGAAAAGCTTAGACTTTAAAATCTCAAACTCCTTACGGAACCTTGCTTTTCGTTATTGGTATATTCCTAAAAACAAGTGATAAAATGATTAATATACTTAAACCTATGATTTCCAAACATTAATCCATGCTTGAAATATATATATATATATATATATATATATATATATATATATTCCTCTATTTATGTAGCCATGTTCTTTTCAAGCTTCCCTAAGTTGTATCTTCTATAACCTAAGAAGAAAATGCCAAACCATTATTATTTTCTTCCAATAACATTTTCCTTGGGATTTTCTTGGATGAGAAAAAAAATAGGGCATGTAGATCATGTCTCATACTAGAAATATCTATGATAATGTCAGAGATTTGGTTGGTATTGATGTATAAATATCCTAGATCCATCTTAACTCTAGATCTACCAAGCGCCTAGAGGGATCAAATCTCTTTTCACTTTAAAAGAGGTTTTCATCTCAAGAAATTTGATCTGTATCGACACTTAGTAGATCTAGAGTTAAGATGGATTTAGGATGGTTTGATATTTAATTATAATTATAATTATCAATATAATTATAATTTTATGGTTTTTTTATTTTTATTTTATTTATTTTATTCTTATTTTATTTTGACCGAGTCGAAATATTGAGCATTATAACACCTCTACCATATTGGGATCAAATTTTTACACAAGATTTAAGTTTACTTATGAATCTCAAATATAATTAAATTTTTTAATAAAAAGGGGAATGAGCAAGGAGAAATATTAGATAAAAAATAATATTATAGTATCATATTTTACCCAATATTTATTACCACCCCCACCCACTAAAAAGTGGCTAGGGGTGGGGGAATGTAACACACTCATCCCACATCTACCCAAGTAACTGGAAAATAGGGTAAACATGCGACAAGAGTCTACTATGATCATATTCAACCTCTTAAGTGACCTTAAGGAAGTGGAACCGATGAAAACACATCGTACAAACCTTCCACATCAGCAATAAGACTCCCAGGAACTATCCCAACCACTCAGATAACTATTCCCTGGGTCCCACTACATTTTTAGGCCTTCAAACCCCCAAAAGCTCCCACAATATAGGCACAGGTGCATCTAGGAGGCTCTAGAAACTCCCACAACATATGCAAGCATGCGTCTAGGGAATTTTTGCCACAGACCTATGTCAACGTCCCTGAGTTAAGAGCCACTTTTTCAGGCCTAGAGCCTGTGTCACTACCCAAAATTCAATGACAAGATCAAACATGAAATATAACAGTGAAACAATGGTGCAAATAAAATACTGGAATAAGGACTTGATTGGACCCCTACTAGCCATGACAAGAATTGCGTTAAACATATTGCAAATATATAATCTACTGGTTTAAATAACATTATGAACATGGGGGTCTCATTATTATCTGATAAAATCGCTAAGAAGCATTGTTCCCTTACATCATTAGCTCTAGTATCATCTATTAGGTCATAGATACATTTTTTATTCGTTTACAAATAGAAACATGAGGAGATCCATACATCATCACTGTTAGAATACTTTCTCATAACCAAAAAAATAACAACAAAATATCAGGGATACATTAGTCATAGAATCCACATATAAACTAGTACATTTACACATCATATGCCAAGGAAATTAACTTCTCATTAATAAACGTAAAAACCAACCTGGGATGGGACTACCACCTTCCACCCAACCATAGATTGGTTGAGCCAAATCTCTCTCCAGCCAATCACCCCGTGTCATATTCCAAGCATGAATGTGGGACTCATAACGGGAAAAAAAGAACCAAACAATAATGGACACTACCAGAGTTCTCCACCTACACCATGAGGAATTTTACTACTACCTAGTTCCTCAAGCTTTACCGTAATCCACAATCTAATCAAGGGATCACTAGGCCCTACACCGAGACCCACTCTCCAATCATGCATTCCATCCCTGGACCATTATTCCCAACGGAGAGCAATCCACCTCTTGGATTTACCGTATATCCCACCATTCACCGGCAATGATTCCTAGGCCCACTGAGGCACACAACCATGGCTTTAACACAACCCACAACCCAATTCAAGGGTCACTGGGCCAGTGAATTTACCATAATCCACAATATGGTTCAGGGATCACTAGGTCATGTGTTTTTCTTTTCAAAAATCCACCTCACTCAGCTTCAAATCCATCTGGCAGTCCAGCTCAACCAAATCATGAGAACCCATCACATCAAGGCTATCTGCAAATGGAAATTCTAGGCTGAAAACAATGTCACGCCTGGAAAAACCCATGCCATGACATAAAAGAACCACATGAAATACCATGCATGCCAAATATAGCAAGGAAATCACACATGCAAATCAATACCTGCAAAGAATCATGATGTAGCTACTTGATCCTACTCTTCCTCATGCCTTCTTTTCCTTTCTTAATCCAATGTCAATGTGCTCCAAGAAAATTCTAGTGAGAGAGAGAGAGAGAGAGAGAGAGAGTAATGAGAGAGCTCCAAAAATGAACTAATAAAAAGGTACTAATTGATCCTCATAAGCCTTCTTATTGATGAGGCCTCTACTTTCTTCATTTTCCATTATTTTCCTTCATTTTTCCTCCTCACATGCAACATGTGACCTTTCACCTCCCTTTTCTCCCAATTTCCATTATTTTCATAAAAAAATGTGCCAAAAATTCCATATTGCCTTTCCAAATCCTTTTCCTTTTCCAATTTCCTTATCTATAATAAACCAAATGAACATCTTCTAGGATGTTTTTTCCCAACATTCAACTTGGAATAAGTGTCTCATCAACCATGGTTATTATTTTTTCCTTTATTAACTTTTACTACATGGAATTTTCACCTGGGCTATTATAGAACCCTCCCCCTTGGGGGACACAGTCCTCGATGTTAATTCACACATATAACCCAACAAAATTTTTGGAAGAAAACATACTGCTCATGGAGCTTTATAACATAGCTCGATGCAATATTTACAATGATCACCCTGCTGAAAAGAAAACCGTCATGACAACATAACAACATGGAAACTATAATGACTTGAAAACCATGCCTCTTATTGGAGGTTTATAACATAGCTCATGGAGGTATTTAAATCTATATACATACGTGCATATATCAAAACATCAAACCAAAACATACGCCAAAACATATACCAAGAATCATACCAAAAACTCTTTTCCTCAACCGGAAAACAAGAAAGGATACATAGCCTGCATTTGATCCTCCATCTCCCATGTAGCTTCATCGGGCCCAAAGTGATTCCATTGCACTTTAAATTTCTCTATTTCTCTATTCCAGAGCATGAGCACCTTTCTCTGCAATATACGCCAAGGATCCGACTAGAATTATCCATCAGGATCCACCTACAATACAGACCAGTCAATCACATGATAACCATCTTTAACATACTTCTTAAGCAATGGTATATGAAAAAAATCATGGAATTTCACTATGGAAGGAAGTGCAGGTTGATAGGCTACTATTCTGATACTCTTGATAATCCTAAAGAGTCCACAAAACCGAGATTCCATCTTGGCACATGATCCAATATGCAAGGAGCTCTTCTTAGGATTGATGTGGAAGTACACTTGTTCCCCAACTTGAAAATCCTTAAACAACGTGTTATGGTCTGCATAACTCTTCTTCCTATCTTGCACAGCTTTCAAATTCTTCTTGATTACCTACATTTTATGTTCCATCTCTACCAATATGTATGCTCCAATCAATACCTTGTTAACCGGATCACTCCAAATAATGGGATTATTGCAAATCCATCCATACAATGCCTTAAATGGACTTGTCCTCAATGATTCCTGGTACCCATTGTTGTAGGAGAACTCTACCAGTGGAAGATACTCTACCCAATTTTGTTATTGGTGCACCACATACATCCTCAACATGTCCTCCAAGATCCTGTTGACCCTCTTTATCTGTCCATCTATCTGTGAAAGATAAGTTTTGTTGGAGGCTAATTCAGTGCCCAAACCTGCAAACAACTCCTTTCAAAACTTGGAATTGACCCGTGTGACACAATATTCTTTGGAATTCCATGCAATCTGACCACATCTCTAATGAACACCTGTGCCACATCATGAGATGATTATGTTGTTTTCACTAGAATGAAGTGTTCGACCTTTTTCAACCTATCCACAACAACCATGATAGTTTCATGTTGTCTAGTTGTCCTGAGAAAACCTGTGATGAAATCCATGGAAATGACCTCCCATTTCCACTTTGGAGTCGTAATCAGTTGTAGTATTCCACCTGCATGCCTGCATTCTGCCTTAACCATTTGAAAATCTAAACACATAAATAAAAAATATGCCAAATCATTCTTTAGATTCAACCAATAATAGAACCTCTTCACTGCATTAAATGTCTTCTGATAGCCTGGGTGACCAGAGTATGGTTTCACATGAAAATACCTAAAGATCACCTTCTTGAGCTCATAGTTTTCTGGCACATATATCTTGTCTTTATACCTGACAAATCCATATGTCATGAGATGGTAGTCCACATCCTGTAAACCTGCACTTGTACCTGTACCAATACCACTACTTGTACCTATACCTCTACTCTGTTGCAACCTTTGCACAATATCCATATACATATCATCCTACCCACTTGCCTGCAAGATCTTATCTTGTAAATATATCCCATAGGAACTCATAGATGCTATGTGATTTACATGTATGCACTTGCTAAGAGCATTTGTGACACTGTTTTGGAAATATTGTCATTGATGGCAAAGGAACACAAAGGAGTAGCACCAGAACTATCACTAAGGCAAAGCAGCAGAGAAGCAACAGAAATAAGGCAAAGAAGCAGATCAGGCAATAATGCAGTAAGAAAGCATAAAATAGAGGCAGAGGAGTAGCAGAGAGGCAATGAACAAAATTAGACCATTAGCAAAGGCAAAGTAGCAGAAAGGAGAAAATTTAGAAGCAAAGGAGCAAAGGCAACAAAGGAAGTTAAGGCAGAAAAGGAACAAAGGCAGGAAATGCAGCAAAGGAGCAAAGGAAGCAAAAAGGAAAAGGAAATAGAGGCAGTAAAGAAGCAAAGGCAGTGTTATCACCCAAAAATGATAAAAAAACATCATTATGTTATGTTTGTTTTTTTGTCATGGTTCAAATTAGGTTTAGAAGTCAATTTAGGGTTTGGTTAGGGGTAGGTTAGATTTTTATAAGTTCAAAGCCCATCCTTAAGTTCAAATAAAGTTCTTTTAAGGTCCATTCATTGTCAAATATCCATAATTTCCATTTGTGAGTCATTTCCTAAAGTCTCATGTCAACTGGTCAATTAGCCAAGAAAACTTACTTTCGTAGTGCCACTAGTTCAAAAAAGTTGATTTGCGCTACGAAACTGCTGAAAGTTATGAAACAAAAACTATATTTTCTAGTTTTGCATAGTCAACTTCCAAGGATGTTTCTGCACAACTAAAAATGAATTTGGGAAAAAAAAAACAGATTTTTCTTCCTAACAAAACTAACTACAAAAACCTCTCTCAGTTTCTTCAAATTCATTAGGAGGTAGGAGAAATTGATAAATAAAATGTGTTACGAAACTGCTGTTACAAAAATATCATGTACATGACAGTTTAGCAGTCAACGTCAAGTTGAGTTTCTGGCCAAATTCAAAAGTATTTTGGAATTCTGAAAGAGGTTTAACTTCATCACAGCCCCAGCTATAATAAGCTCTCTCACTTCTCTCACAAGTGTTATCAGTTGCGAGATACAAGGATTTATTTGAAGCCTTATTTTCATAAAGCAAAGTTTTCCTGTTTTACACATGTTTTTTCAAAGGCAGATTCTGGATAGCAAGAGATGTATTTCAAAAAACAAAGAGAGTTTTTTATTGAAGAAAAATGGTCTACAAAAACCTCCTTCAGTTTCTCAAACTACATCATGGATTAGGAGATAGAAGCTTTGTCTCAAGACCTATTTTTCAGATAAAAACAGGAGAAATCTGTAAGAAGTTAAGAAGTTATAAAGGCTGGAATGATTGTGTTTTCAATTCATATGGCTTTTGATATGATGAAATCAATTTCATTTTGATTTTTGAACACTTTTAGCAAAAATACTGTGTTTATTGTAAGTGACTAGTTTCCAGCTTAATACAGAGTTTTCTACTTAGCCAACTTGAGATTCATAAAGAGTTCTAGTGTGTTATTGTTCTAATGTCATCTTTTTACTACCCTATTGAAGTGGTGTTTGCTTATGTTACTCATAATTCATCATTGATGCTCTGACTTCCTTCATAAACAAACTGACTATGTGTTTTACAGTTTCACATGTATATCTCTTGACTAGAACTCTGATATGCCTTGACTTCCATGCTAAGTAGATTGTTTGGTTTTACAGAAGCTATTTTGACTCCATAAGCCCAATGTGCACTTGCTAATGTGATTTACAACCAATATCTATTATTTCTCTGCTTATTAACCCACATAGAGCTATCCATATATATTTCTATCAAAAATCATTAACCCTTGAGAGAGCCCTCTCAGGTTGAGGAGGCTAAGCCTCAATCAAAAGATTGGTTTGAAACAGTTATATGAGATTTATTTGATTAACAGCCTATTAGGTCTAATTTTGTGATAAAATTTTGGTGCGTCTGCCAGAAGTCTGAAGATTATACTTTCCCGAGATTTTGAAGCTGAACTTCTGAAGGTAGCAGGATCTCAGGAAGCTTTTCGAGGCTGCATCTACCTTGGCGACTCCACACATCAAATAATCAATTGGAAGGTGAATCCACTGCTTGAAGATCAATAGCTTGATGAAGTTTCAGAATGAGTTCCATTGCAAGAATAAATGCCAGGTATGGCCCTATGAATCGGTCTCACATCCCTGGTTTTCCAAATCCTATGCCATGTTGAAAATGCAACAAGATGATGGAGCTTAGTGAAAAGAAGTCGCCTTCACTAAGAGGGCCCGCAGGGTATTTTTGGCGCAAAGTCTATTTTTAGACATATGGATCATGGTCTATGATTTGCAGGATGCTATTTATGGATGATTGGTCGAGTTGGTAAAAATAGATGGACCTTTTTTTTTAGACATTGGGCGGAATCTATTTTTAGACTGCCGAGCTAAAAATAGAACAGTCAAATATTATTAACCCTTAATAATATTTAGACTATAAACATTATCTTATCCTCTTGGAGCACTTCAGTTTGATGCTTGGATGTGGTACATGCAGCTGACAGAAGGAATTATGCTATTCCTAGGGGCTATATTGAAGCACATAAGACTTCATGAAACCAAAGGCAGAAGCTCGTGGAGCTGAGGAGACAAGCCAGAGCCAGAGCCCGCTTAACTTAGTCGATCAGTTGTATTGTCCAACTCAACAATACACTAGTGATGAGTGGTGTGAATTAATTATTAATTAATTCACTAATTATTAACCTATAAATCAACTAAATAACACATCGGCCTAACTGGCAATGCATATGTGATGTCATGGAGAGCCGAAAAATAGAGGTGGGGTAGCAAGCTCTGTCTACTATCGGGCTGTAGACTATGGTCAGACATGAGATTTGCACACACATTGATTGAGATTGCCAATGAGGATTGCGCAGTACAATCCAAGGGGATTTGAACTTGGATCTCATTCATTCTCATCTTGGATTGCGCAGTAGAGGCAGGCAAACTGTGGAGGAGATTTGAACCTGTGACTTGTTCAGATCTGAGCTAGTTTGTGTGTAACTATTGGAGATAGTACTGAGTACTTGTGAGGAGTATTGTACTATGATTGTTACATGTTATCTATCATTATAATATATAGATAGTTGGGGGTTTTCAGCTATTAGCTTTCCCCATTACATACTGTGTTATATGTGTGCTTGATTATGTTTTAATGTGTGCATGCGACTGCTTATATTTCCGCAAATTGATGATAAATTGTAGAAGAGGTTATGTATTATGCATGAATATTAAATAGTGTGTAATCAGGATAATCTCGGTGAATAATTCAGCTATTATTCAAATTTTTACATGGTATCAGAGCAAGAATTGATCATCGGATCTATTACAGTGATTACAATTTATTTCGGTAGACAGAGTCTGTAAGCAGGCCAGGTAGCCTCTGGATCCATCCTTTCTTTGAAAGATGATATATCCAGTAAATGCCCCTATAGTCAATCTCTATGCTAGAAGTACTTTGTTCTCACATTAGATCGAAAGCGGTTGAGTTTTGAGCTGGTGGAATTCGAATTTGCAGCAGAATTTGGAATTCGAATTTGCAGCAGTTTTCTTGGTGTCGAAGTCAAAATGTCTTTCAACAGATTGCGACTGGAGTATGCCCTTGAGGGCAGCTCGAATTATGTTGCATGGAAGGACAGGATGGAGGCGGTATTGGATGATAACGGGCTGAAGGAGTTCATAGATGTTGAGGTCCCAAAGCCTACTGATGCTGCTCAAGTTGAGGCTTGGAAAAAGAAGATGGAAAAATGTCGAAGGATTCTGTTGGAGGGAGTGAAGGATCACATTGTATCCAACCTGCATGGAAAAAATTCTCCATACTTGATGTGGAAAGCGTTGACAGATTTATTCCAAAGCAAGAGCGACCAGAGGAAGTTGGTGCTCAAGGATAAACTCAGAAACATAAAGATGGAGAAAGGCGACAGCATACCCAAGTACCTCAAGAAGTTCACCCAATGCAGGGATGAGCTGGGAAGTGTGGGGGTGACTGTCGATGAGGAGGACTTGGTGGAATTAGCTCTCCTTGGTCTTCCGAAGAGTTGGCATTCCTATCAGGACTCTGTCAATGGTCGGGAGAAATTGAGAGGATGGGAGCGACTTTGGTCGGATCTCATGCAAGAGGAGATAAGGCGGAGTACCAGGGACAGACCTTCATCAAAGGCATCTGATGAAGAAAATTGCGCTTTGGCTGCCAAAGAAAAGAAGGGGAAGAGCAAGAAAGCCTCTCATTCCGGTGCAAAAGGAAAGAAGTAGGACATGTCCAAGGTGAAGTGCTTTCACTGTCACCAGCACGGACACTATGCCACAAATTTTCCGCAGAAGAAGAAAAATAAGCATGCTGCTGGATCTACAGCGGGAGAGGCCTTAGCCTCGTAGTTTGAGCTGGATTTTTTGCTGATTGCATGCTTGGTCTCAAGTGTGATGGGATCAGTATGGTTATTGGACAGTGGTGCATCTTTTCACATGACTGGAGATCAAGATCTGTTTTCAGATCTGGATGAGAAAGATCTTGGAGTGCACATCAAGATGGGCGATGATGGTAGATACAGTGCGACTAGTATCGGTACCATTTCCTTTAAGAGGGAGTCTGGTAAACCCATCGTATTGAAGGATGTGATGCATGTTCCAGGATTGAAGAAGAATCTGATCTCTGTGGCGATGTTAGAAGACAAGGGATATGATGTTGTCTTTACCGAGGGAAAGGCTTTCCGCGGCGAAAAGAAGACAACCGGAGAAACCCTAAGATGGGGGTCTGGCACTAGAACCTTTATCAGTTGCAGGTAGATGGCTGCGCAGCTATGGCATGCAAGGCGGGAGAAGTGGTGAGCCGGGATGATGAGGGCGAACTGTGGCACAGGAGATTGGGCCACCTTCACCATGGAGCTTTCAAGATTCTGCAGCAGATTTCTACTGGGCTTCCTAAGGGCACTCTTGCGCAGTCAGATCAGTGCAAGGGGTGTACTTTAGGGAAGTATGTGAAAGCCACCTTTCACGAGAAGGATAGTCGCGTCACGATGATCCTTGAGAGAGTTCACACAGACGTGTGTGGTCCTTTCTCAGTTGCTTCGACAGAAAAGCACAAGTATTATGTGATCTTTGTTGACATTTTTCTCAGTGTCGGTATCTTCCTTCATGCAGAAGAAGAGCGAGACATACTCAAAGTTCTCATGAGTTCAAGGCGCCGGTTGAGAAGGAATCAGGAAGCATGTGGTTGCCTAGAGCGACAATGGTGAATTCACTACTGGAACGTTAATTGGTGCTATAGATGGAACGGAGAGAGCTCATAACACTTCACAACCCACAACAAAACTGTGGTGGTCGAGCGACACCGTATGATCGTGGGTGCTGTACCGGCGATGTTTCATGATCAGGGCCTACCCATTCACTTGTGGGCGGAGGCATGCAATACTGCAGTATATGTGCAGAACCGTTGTCCTCACAAGATACTTGGCATGAGTACACCGGAGGAGGCGTTTTCTGGCAAGAGGCCTGATATTTCCTATTTGAGGATTTTTGGTTCACCTGTCTACATGCATGTGACGAAGGATGCCAGGAAGAAGCTGGAGCCGATCATAGAGGTTGGGATATTTTTGGGGTACATTGATACACCCCACAACTATCGTGTGTATTTTCCAGACAGTCGCAAGACTGTTGTGCGACGGGATATCAAATTTCAGGAGGAGAAAGCCATGAAGTGTTCGCTTGAAAGGGAGCCACACTTGCATGCAGATGAGGAGCTATTAGTTCCTAAGGATGAGCTTCAGGATGTGGATCAGCCATAAGAGGAATTTCATGGAGTGGAAGAGACCACTCATGCAGCGCCAACCATCAGAGGGCGGAAGTGCACTACAGAAGCTGAGCGATTGGCTCAAGATGCAGAGAAGGTTGTAGGACCACCTACAGCACAGCACAGACAGAGACAGTCACCTGACCGGTACACTGGATACATGGCTCTTGTGAGAAAATGTGTCGTGACAGAGCCATCCTCTTTCGAGGAAGTTGTGGAGGACCCCGCATGGGTAGATGCCATGGTGGAAGAGTATGATTCGATTGTCAGAAACAGTGCATGGGATATTGTCCTTAGACCCAGGGGAAATCGGGCAGGCTCGAGATGGATTCACAGTGAAGCAAAGTGTCAGACGGAGGTGAGTAAGCAAGGCAAGATTTGTTGCCCGAGGCTTCTCACGTACAGAGGGGATCGATTATGAGGAGACCTTTGCACACATCGCAAGGTATTCTTCCATACTAGGACGATCCTAGCCTCCCCACTTACAGCACATTCATCGATGGATGCAGATCCGCGTTCGGCCCGAGTCATTGAGGAGGAGGTGTACATAGAGCAGCCTGAAGGTTTCGAGATCTTCAGCAGTGAGTTGCATGTGTGCAGACTCAAGAGAGAACTGTATGGGTTGAAACAAGCACCTCGTGCTTGGTACACACAGATAGACAGTTATTTCACCAGACTTGGATTCTCCAAGAGTGAGGCGGATCCTAACCTATACCAGATTGTGGTGGAAGGGAAGTTGCTGATCATTTTACTGTATGTAGATGATCTGATTTTGATGGGTGATGAGTTGTTGATAATTTCATGCAAGGAGGATCTTGCTAGAGAGTTTGAGATGAAGGACTTGGGCCTCCTTCATTATTTCCTGGGATTGGAAATTTGGCAGCGTAGTGATGGACTGTTTGTTTCTCAGGGCAATTATGCCCGGGAGATACTGGAGAAGTTCAACATGCATGGCTGCAAGCTTGTTGATACTCCTCTTCCTGGAGGTTGGAGGAAGGAGGATGCTACTTCAGCGGAGGTAGTGGATGCCATTGTTTATCGACAGTTGGTGGGGTTGCTTATGTATCTGGTCAATACACGACCCGATATGCTAGTGTCACAACTGCGCTCACAAGCTATGGTTAAGCCTACCAAGCTCTTCTGGAAGGCAGGCAAGCATGTATTGCGTTATCTTAGAGGCACATTGGGATATGGCTTGTGGTACAGACAGGAGGATGAGGTGAAGTTGTGTGGCTTCACGAATGCAGACTGGGTAGGGAGCCCAATGGACAGAAAGAGCACATCTGGAGGGATCTTCAATATCAGGTCGATAGCAGTTTCTTGGTACAGCAGGAAGCAGAGATCCGTGGCACTCAGTTCAGCAGAGGCTGAGTATATGGCAGCAAGCTTGGCTGCATGCGAGGCCATATGGATGAGGAAGATCTTGGTCGGGTTGTTCGGGTCACACTTGGAGCCTACTGTGATTTATTGTGATAACTAGAGTTGCATTAAACTCTCGGCTAATCCAGTATTTCATGATAGATCCAAACACATCGACATCAGGTACCATCATATCAGAGATTGTGTGCAGCGGAGAATCATGTTACTTTCATATATTCCCACGAAGGATCAGGATGCTGACATCTTGACGAAGGTGCTCACCAGGAGAAAATTCTAATTCCACAGAGGCAGGATAGGGGTTGCAGATAATCCATATCTTGTTGAGAGGGAGTGTTGAAAATGCAATAAGATGATGGAGCTTAGTGAAATGAAGTCGCCTTCACTAAGTGGGCCCGCAGGCTATTTTTGGCGCAAAGTCTATTTTTAGACTATGTCTATTTTTAGACATATGGATCATGGTCTATGAGTTGCAGGATGCTATTTATGGATGATTGGTCGAGTTGGTAAAAATAGATGGACCTCTATTTTTAGACATTGGGCGGTTTCTATTTTTAGACCGCCGAGCTAAAAATAGAACAGTCAAATATTATTAACCCTTAATAATATTTAGACTATAAACATTATCTTATCCTCTTGGAGCACTTTAGTTTGATGCTTGGATGTGGCACATGCAGCTGACAGAAGGAATTACACTATTCCTAGGGGTTAGTTGAGCTATTGCATGGTTGACTTCAGTTAGAACTCATGTGGCAGAGTTTGGTGGAGTTGATGAGAAAGTTGGTGGAGTTGTGTTCAGTTTAACTTAGTTGAACTAGTTGTATTTAGTCTAACTGAAAAATACACTAGTGATGAGTGGTGTGAATTAATTATTAATTAATTCACTAATTATTAACTCATAAATCAACTAAATAACACATCAGCTAACTGCAATGCATGGATAGTTCAGTGGAGAGCAGTGTTAGAGGTGGGTGAAAGGGTTGAGTCTACTATCAGTTGTGACTATGACTGTGCATGAGATTTGCACACACCTTGATTGAGATTGCCAATGAGGATTGCACAGTACAAGCCAGGTGGATTCGAACTTGGATCTCATTCATTCTCATCTTGGATTGCGCAGTAGAGGCAGGCAGACTTGTGGAGGAGATTTGAACCTGTGACTTGTTTAGATCTGAGCTAGTTTATGTGTAACTATTGGAGATAGTACTGAGTACTTGTGAGGAGTATTGTACTATGATTGTTACATGTTCTCTATCATTATAATATACAAATATTTGGGGGTTTTCAGCTATTAGATTTCCCCATTGCATACTGTGTTATATGTGTGCTTGATTATGTTTTAATGTGCGCATGCGACTACTTCTATTTCCGCATATTGATGATCAATTGTAGAAGAGGTTATGTATTATGCATGAAGATTAAATAGTGTGTAATCAGGATAATCTCGGTGAATAATTCAGCTATTATTCAAATTTTTACATGCCAAAGGTTGAATGGTTAACTGATCTTCCTATATTCAAAGATGAAAAGAAAGACAATGCTGCTCTTCATTTGGTTAGATTCCATATGCATGTACACAGTCTTAAGGTTCAGTTCCCTGAGGATTGTCTCATGAAAATGTTTATGGCCACTTTAGAAAGAAAAGCATGGTCTTGGTATGAAAGCTTGCCAAATGGTTCATTATATTCTCTTGCTGATTTCCATGTTGCATTTTATGAGATGTATAAAGAGTGCCATCCCTCCTTATTGTTGGTCAAAGACTGCTGTAAACACTCTATGAGTTTTATTGAATATTTGGAGAATTGTTATGAAGATGATGAGTTCATGGATGAGGAAATTTTAGAGGCCCTTCATGACGATACCTTTCATCATCAAGAGGAAAGGATATCCTCTCTCTTGGTTGAAAATGAAACCCAGCAGGATTTTATTTATGATAATCATGTTACATCCTCTGAGTTCGATGAAAATTTGCAGCAGACTTGTCAGTCTTTTGATCATCAGGAGTATGAGAATCATTTCAAAAAGCAAGAGGAAATATTGGAAAATGCTTGCTACAATCCTCAGGTACAAGAAAAATTTGATTCTTCATGTCATCTCCTGCATTAGTCTACATCAAATAATGATCACACTAATGAAAAAATGGGTGAAAATTTTTCTTTATCCTTGTCTTCTAATCTGAAATCATTTGAGTGCAAGTCAGAAGATAAGATTCAGTTTATGGATGAAGTTGCAGAGAATATTGAAAATGACATTCAAGTTTCAAAAGATAAAATTAAATCTCATAATATTCATGATCAATTTCAGTCTTTTCAAATGTTGTTAATGCCAAAAAACAAAGAGAGAGTGTTGTTACCTTTCTCCTTTGAGATTGAGGGAGAATACATTGTTGTTGAAAATCAGTTTGAAAAGAAGATTGAGAGCACTGAACTGAAGTCTTATATGGTTGATCAAAGCATGGTTGAGTTGTCCAAAGCTGCAGAATGTCATGAGAAGCATCAAACAGATCATGTTTTCTTTGATCCTATATTTGATTACATGCAAAATATTTATAGTTCAGATTTCCAGTTATTTTTTCATTTTGAAGATTAGTTACATCTCATATTTCCTTGGTCATTTCAGTATCATGTTTACTTTTGGTTCAAGCGCAGTAAAGAGGTTCAAGCGTCAGATCAGATCAATGATTGGATTCACTGGAAGTTTCATGTTGCTTGAGTTAAAAATGGAAATTGTAGCTAATAAGGTAGGTAGGAGTATGCGAATAAGCTCAAATTTGACTGAGCATCTTTTCAGTAGGTACAAATTCGGTTCCTCTGCAGTGATCATCAAGCTTGAGCCCAAGGTGAATGCTATAAGAGTTTTAAGAAGACTTGGTAAAATTTCAAAGTTTTTATTCCAAGAAAATGGATAGCAGCACTGGAACTACTGGTTCTTAGTGTACCATAGGGGCACACTATCCCAAGTGGAGCCTCTGTTATCACCCAAAAATTCTAAAAAAAAATTGTTGTGTTATGTTTGTTTTTTTTCATGGTTAAAATTAGGTTTAGAAGTCAATTTAGGGTTTGGTTAAGGGTAGGTTAGATTTTTATAAGTTCTTAGCCCATCCTTAAGTTCAAATAAAGTCTTTTTAAGGTCCATTCGTTGTCAAATATCCATAATTTCCATTTGTGAGTCATTTCCTAAAGTCTCATGTAAAAAATGGTCAATTAGCCAAGAAACCTTACTTTCATAGCACCGCTAGTTCAAAAAAGTTGATTTGCGCTACGAAACTGCTGAAAGTTATGAAGCAAAGACTATGTTTTCTGGTTTTGAGCAGTCAACTTCCAAGGAGGTTTCTGAGAAACTGAAAACGAATTTGGGAAAAATGAAAGAGGTTTTTCTTCCTAACATCCCTAGCTACCAAAAAATCTCTCAGTTTCTTCAAATTCATTAGGAGGTGGGATAAATTGATAAATTACAATGCGCCACAAAACTGCTGTTACAAAACTGTCCTGTACATGACTGTTTAGCAGTAAAATTCAAGTTCAGTTTATGGACAAATGAAAAAGTATTTTGGAATTCTGAAAGAGGTTTGTATTAATCACAGACCTAGCTACAATAACCTCTCTCACTTTTATCACAAGTATTATCAGTGGGGAGATAAAAGGATTTATTTTAAGCCCCTATTTCAGAAAACAAAGTTTTCCTGTTTTACACATGTTTTTCAAAGGTAGTTTCTGGATAGAAGGAGATGTATTTAAGAAAAAAAAGAGAGGTTTTTATTCAATACATAATTTTATACAAAAAAATACTTCAGTTTCTCAAACTATGTCATGGATTAGGAGATATAAGCTCTGTCTCAAGCCCTATTTTTCAGATAAAAACAGGAGAAATCTGCAAGAAGTTAAGAAGTTATAAAGGCTGGAACGATTGTGTTTTCAGTTCATATGGCTTTTGATATGATGAAATTAGTTTAATTTTGAGTTTTGTACACTTTTAGAAAAAATACTGTGTTTATTATAAGTGATTAGTTTTCAGCTTAATATAGAGATTTCTACTTAGCCAACTTGAGATTCATAAAGAGTTCTAGTGTGTTCTTGTTCTAATTGCATCTTTTTACTACCCTATTGTCGTGGTTTTTGCTTATGTTGAGGAGGATAAGCCTCAATAAAAATATTGGTTTGAAACAGTTACATCAGATTGATTTGATTGGCAGCGTATGAGGTTTGATTTTGTGATAACAGGCAGCAAAGGCAGTTAAGGAAGTGTTGTGGCTAGCAACAACCCCCCTTTTTTTATTTTAGTAATAATACTAAATAAAATGGGGACCCTTAGTTAAAAATCCAAAAAACAATTAGGATTTGTTTGCCTTAGAAAATAAAACTTTCTATCATAAACCTATAAAAATCCCTTTGAAAGAATATTGCGAAAATCTTAAGTTTATGATAGATTTTAAATAAAACTGCTCTTTGAACAAAATAACGCATCCATAAATAATATGTACCTTTGATAAAACGCATTGGTCGCAGATCGCATAGCGCAGAAAATAGAATTGGTTAATGAATATATTTTGCGCTCTTTTCAAATATGCGCTATTGCAATTTTGCGTTATGCGCTCTTTTCAAATATGCGATCATGCGATTTCGCGATATTGCGCTTTTGTGATTTTTGCGATATGCGCTTTGCGCTATTGCGCAATTCCCGTTTTTGCGCTATTTTTTATGACTGTGATGACTTCATATTGCGATATTGCGACATTGCGATATTGCGATATTGCGCAGCAAATCGAAGATCGCAATGTCGCAGATTCATGTAGGCACGCTATCCCAAGGCAATCTTTCCATATGTCAAATCCGTTATGCGCTTTAATGATTATATTAAATGATTGGATTGAAAATTAACGGGAAATGAGATTGTGTTTGGATTGAAAGTCGTTTCACAATTAAAATATTATATTTCATCCGCTTTCACATTTAAAAACAGTCTTATCACCTTTCTTATACCATTACTCTCATTTACTCGAAAAACGCAGGCACGAAGGAGGAAACATCTATACAAAGCTTCCACTATGGGTAAGAAGGAGAAGAGCTCGAGTTCTAAAAACAAAGAAATGGCTTCGCTGTATGCAGACACCACTTGTAATAAGGATGCCGGTATATCCACTTGGGAAGGAATGTATAATCTGCTAGAGGAAGAAAACCCTGTGGTGATGAAAGTTGTAGCTACAAAAGGTTCCAGTAATACGTCTGAGGCAACCCTTAGGGAATTGGCTTGCTCATTTCTGCATAGAATAGTGGCAAGGCCAAGGATTCTCCCGTATATAAACATGGTAAAATGGGTGTTGGACAACACTGATATTTCAGATAGGCAATTTAGAACCCCATTTGAAGAGCTAATCGGGTCATTCACCACGGAAGACGTGAAGCTGATGTATAAGTTGCCTGAACCTCAAGCGCCTTATAATAAGCAATTTATGGAAAAGTTTGCCAGAGAACATGCGAATCTGTCAGAATGCACACAGGAATGGACCAAAAGAGATGAACCATTGAAGAAAATCAAACACGAGCGGACAGTACCAAAAAAGGATGTTTCAGACGCTGTTCACAAGTTCAAATATCCAAGTGGGAAAATTGACACAATTTCTACCACAAGATAAGGTATGTGAGTTTGCAAAAATTATCCTCTATAGAAATTTTAGAAGTTACTAAAGAAGCTGTTGGAGATCAAGAGTTCTCAGAGAAACATAAAGCTCTTCTTGAGAAAAGTCGGGAGTCGAAGAGACTTGAAATAACTATAAAACAAAATGAGGAAACATTGATCAAATTCAAGACACTTAATGATGAGTAAGGAAAAAGATGTGAAGCGTGTTCGGCACAAAGGAAAACTACTGTGAAAGGATAAATTGATAAAAAGGAACTAATTTGGCTAAAAGTATAATATGAGAAAATGGGGAAGCAAAATCAAGATGAAATTGAAAAATTAATATCAGAGCAAAAGGCTCCAATAAAAGAAAAGGCAGCAGAGGAGGCGGCTACAGCAGCAAACACTCTCACTGATTGTGTAAATGACAATTTACACAAAGCTAACTTGATTCCTGAAACTGTTCCAGGATATCTCCCACAGGCAAATCAACTGCAAACAGAATGGAGGCAAAAGGCAGAAGAAAGAGCATAATTCATCCAAGGGCTGACAAGATTAAACTGGGACTCATACTGGATGTACTTGGTAAAGCCACACAGTCAGCATAGTGCACTCAATTGTATTATCAATGCTACAGAGAAGATTTCTCCTACGCTTGCCGACTCTGTCTTCTCAGGACAGTTGAATTCAGAAGTCGGTCAACCGCATCTTCTTAAAAGTATGCTAGATGCCTGCAAGATCAAAGATCAAGTTCATAGTTAGATAGATTTAGTTTTAATTTCACTGTATTTTAGCCTAGGAAAAGGACGGTCATTGAACCGAATCCTTATTTTTTGTAATAAACTATTTTTAGAGTTAGTTAAGTAGTATTTAAACCCCTCTCATGCATTTAGAGAGGGGTCCTCGATCTTAATATTTTTGGACTTGGAGATTGCATTTCTGTACTCCATTGTCTTATATATTTTTTGAAAAGGATCACATCTGGTGATTTTCATGCGGAATTATCTTTGTAGTGTTGCATTTCTGTACCTTGGAATTTGGTTTTGCATTATAATTACTGGATAGAGTATCAGAATGCATTTGAAATTCTTCAAGATGAACAAGGTATTTCTATCTGTTCACTGTTGATCTCTTTTGTTTTATGATATTCGTTTTAAAATTTCTATCATTTATACGTATATTTGCTTTAACAACGCTTCCTTTTATATATCATTTCTGAGTATAATTGAAACGTTATTTTTCATAGTTACATATAAATGGTATACAATGATGAATGCAATATGTTTATATAAATCTGTTTAATTTCTTAAACAGAGTTATCTTTATTTGTTTCTGCACATTTCAATTTGATTAATAATACATTTTCATGGTTATTGTTGAATTGGAACAATCTTGAGTTGTATTCACATATAGCCACCCGGGTTAGTATTAGAATTTATTTATCAGTATTTAGCTTAGATTAGATAGTTTTATTTCAGTTATTTTAGTCTCATTTCCACCCATCCAATCCAATTCATTTAGTTACAAGGAAACTGGTCCTTTAAATCCAGTAGGAGCCACCATACCAAATGGAAAAGGAGCTGCCTTAAGGTCCCGACCGGGTGGTTTTCCCCGATGTTTGAAGCAGAGATTTTCTAGGCTTCAACAGGAAGAAATGGAACAAAGGTAGCAAAGGCAGCAAAGGAGCAAGGGCAACAAAAAGGCAAAGGAGAAAAGGTAGAAAACAAGAAAGGTAGAATCATGAGCGTGCTGGACAGAGTCATGATTGTGTTGGATCAAGTCGTGCGCGTTTGGGTCAAGTCGTGAATGTGGGGCAATGTCGTGAAAGTGCAGCAAGCGTGATAATCCCAAGTCAGAGTGAATAAAAAACATAAGAACAAAGGAGGATCTTAGATCATGCATGAATCCTCTGTTGAATTGAATATTTCATTAAGCACATAACAGAAGGCGATCAGATTTGCAAGGAACAACAAGGATCGAAGGACAATCGGTTCTGCAAGTAGCAATGAGGACCATAGATCTGGTGCAGATCAACAGTGACAATCACATTGCAACCGTGAAGATATCGCACATTGCAGGGTATAGTGTTTACGATTAAGACTTTGCAAGTTAAGTTATTTAACTTGCGATGCAAAGTGGATCAGCAAGGAGACAAGCGTGGACCGTCAGATCCAACGAAGATGAACGACGGAGATCGAAAGCGCAAATCGCAAAGTTTAGCGTTTAAATGTTAAGTCCATCGCAGGGTAATTTATTTTGTGTGTGATAAGAAGTGGAGAAGGGACACGTGTTGGCATGATGCAATATCACAGATCACACTAAATAGAGGTTAACCACTAAGTTAAATTGTAAAGTGAGTGAAGTGCGAAGTTGCGGGGAAAGTAAATCTTATAAAGTGCGAAGTGTGATCACCTGTGATTGGCAGAAAGTATTGTGGGACCCTCCAGTAAATAACTTTCACCTCTTCTTTGTGAAGAAGGGCGAGCAGGTGAGGATTGTTAGATCTGGGCACATATCAACGGTGGACGGCAAATCGCAAAAGCGCACCTCACAAATTATAGCGAATAGAGCTAAGGCATCGCCCGATAAGTTAAATTATTTGTGATGCGGTAAAGATTGGAATATGCAGTGTGATAAGGGGACACCACGTGGCGGCATTGTGCATGAGTGCACAAGACATATTTTATGGTTTGTACTTAAGAGTTCGCACGGTAAGCTAGATGCGATGTGATGCGATGCAATCACATATTGTAGAAAAGAGGAGATATGTTTATTGCAAAACGTTAAAACTTGTGAGCAAGCGAAATGCGATGCAGTGTGAATGGTTTGCATGTAGTGGGACCCGAGAACCCCTGTTCCATGTATATGTATGTTGGTTGGGAGTAATTTCAATTTGTTTAAAGCTTCAGATACAGTAATCAATGTTGATTGCTAACGTATATATGTGGAATAAACTCCGATATTGTAATCCACTGCGAGATAAAGGGAGTTTATGTGGGCCATAACCCACAGGTCACATTATTGTTTAAAATTTCAGTTTCGTGCTACATATAGTGGCTAATTGTGGGGTTAATTCGGCTAACCTTGCATATTTTGATATTTGCGGCCTTATGGAGGCTCAGGTAAGTAACACGACATAGAGAAAAGGAGCAGAGAAGAGCATAGAACGCTGCAAGTAAGATATGAAATAGGCAGAGGCGGTGTAAAACATAAAGGCATGGGTCAAGTCGGGCTAAGACAGTAATGCTGCAGCACAGTTGGAAATATAACTACAGAAACATAAAAGACAAAGGGACAACAAGTAGAAGAGGACAAACACATAGAAAATTTAAGAAGCTAAAAGGGTTGAGTGAAATAGTTGATTATAACTATAAATGTATTAATTATTTTATATTGTTTGTGATGCAAAGGCAAGTCTCCAAGGCAAAGAAAAACTCAAATTAATACTGAAATGAGTGTATATATTGTTGTAACATCCCGAATATACTGAGTGAGGAAATGAGTGGGTGGAAGGCAAGAGTCATGCCCGTTCACTTCATATTCCCATATAGAATGAAAACCACCATGAATTGATCTCTATAAATGATGTTATTGTAATATGCATAGAGAGGTAAGAGAGAGGAAGAATGATAAATATTAGATAGAGATGTTGTGCATATCGAGAGCTGATATGAAGCATATTTGAAGGCTGGAAAGGCAACATTGAAGAAGGATTAAAACAGAGCTAATATCCAGGTAAATCATCATATTATTTCATTGTAGTTTGAGGAAGTTGGTGCTTCCATATCAATTTATAGCTTGATAGATGTCCAATTTTAGTTGGTTGAGGTAGGAGCCTCCTGTGGGTTGTAGCCTGTAGAAAAATACATGGGAGTTGGTGCTTATGTTCCAAGTTGTAGCTTGATAGATGACCAGTTGGAGCTAGTTGAGGTAGGAGCCTCCTGTGGGTTGAATCCTGTAGAAAATAGATAGGAGTTGGAGCTTCCTTGCAAGTTGTAGCTTGAAGAATTTGAAGTATTAGCCTCCTGTAAGTTGGAGCCTAAAGAAAATCAGTGGTGAGAGGGAGTTAGAGCTTGCCTTTGCATCACAAAAATAATAATATGTGGTTTTCTCCCTTATGGGTTTCCACTTATATCTGTTGTCTATGTGCTTGATGATTATGTGTTGATGTGATGTTTTAATCTGCTTAATTACTTTCTCTACACATATTAAGTTTGTTGATTCATTATGTATCAAGCTGCTTATGAACTAAAGGTGTAATTGAGTTGAATGAAAAGAGTTTTAAATGTCCATGAATGTACTAAACTGATTCACCCCCCTCTCATTTTAGCTAAGATTTCATCAATTGGTATCAGAGCCAATTCCTTATGTATCAGTTTAACAACTGGAAGGAGATCCTAGGTCCCCAAATGGCTAGCCTAGAAGGATGCTCAAAAAATAAAGCCCCATTGTTTACTAGCACAAACTATACCTTCTGGAAAATAATAATGAAAGCATATATGATGTCTCTTGGATTAGATGTCTGGATTGCAATAGAAGTAAAATATGCACCAAAGGATACTGACACAAAGAAAGAATCCAAAGAAGACTTCATAGCTAATGCAAAAGTAATGAATGCACTCTAGAGTGGCTTGTGTGAGTTATAATTTATCAAAGTAATGCACAATAAGACTGCCAAAGGTATATGGGATACCTTAAAAAATATCCATAAGGGAGATAAAAAGGTGAAGATGGCCAAATTGTAAACCTATAGAACTCAGTTTGAAAATTTAAAAATGAATGAAGATGAAGATGTAGCCAGTTTCTTCTTTAAGGTTGTGGAAGTTGTGAATAACATGATAGCTCTAGGAGAAACCATTAAGGAATGTGTGATAGTGAAAAAGATATTGAGATCTTTACCATCCAGGTTTAACCCTAAGGTTTCTGCCATAGAAGAAACAATAAACTGGGAAACCTTGACCATGAACCAATTACTTGGAAACTTGATAGCTTATGAGATGGGACTTCCAAAGGCGAAGTCAAATGTGAGGGAGGAAGCCTTTAAGGAAGACAAGTGCATAAAGGAGAAGGAATATACATGCTCATGCTCAGATGAAGAAGAGTCCAAATTCATCAGAAGATTGGATAGAGGCATAGGTAAGTACAAAGGTAAACTTCCATTTAAGTGGTTTATTTGTGGAAGAGTGGGGTACTATGCTTCAAAATGTCCCCATAAGAGAGCAGAGAACCAGCCATAAGAGACAGATAAAAACAAAATAAATAACTAGCAGAAAGGGAAGATATTTAATATAAAATCATTTTATGCTCAGCAAGATAGAAGTGCATCTAAAAGCTCAAATGAATCCTTAAATGAAGAAGGAACCTTTGAATTTGTGTTGATGGAAAAGGAATTTCCTGAAGGATACCTTCTGGAAGATGAGGAAGAAGGTGAGGTAGATCTTGAGGGGGAGCTAATTAGTGCCCTGGAGGAAATAGACAGACTTAATCTCAAGTGCAGAAAACAGAAAGACATTCTCCTTAAATATGTAAAGGAAGAGCCGAGTTCGGAAAACTTCATTCATTTGAAAGTAGAACTTGAAGAAGCTAAGAAGGTGGAAGACATTATGATAAAGCAAATAAAAGATAAAAATTAGGAGCAAGAGAAATTGTAAGAAGAAGTAGTAGGCTTAAGAAAGAAACTAGAAAAGGCCTAAAGGAAATTATCTATGAATACTCCACGGATGAAAAGCTATGAAAATTTGGACAAAATAATAAATTCTCAAAGATCTCCTCTTATAAAGACCGGGATAGGCTATGAAGGAGAAAACAATAAGTCCAAGGTTGAAGATAACAAGAATATCACTTTCGTGAAAGCTGTAATAAAAGAAAATGATAACTCTCAACAATCTGAGATTATTACAACTAGAAGACTGATAGAAGAAAGGAGAAGGTTGTGTAAGCAGCTTAGGGATGATATTACCTCCATGGAAAACTCAGAGAAGGCATACATTGATAAAGATGATGAAGCAACCCAAAAGATATCCAAAGAATTAGAAGCCAATAAGACCTTGATGGGTAATGAAGTAAATAGAAACAAGCAGCAACCTCAAATGAAAAAGAACGAAATGAAGAAACAGTCAGCTGCAAAGTCTCATACACTCATGAATATGAATTGAATAAATTAGGAAGTTATCAAAGGAGGTTCTTTCCTTCTATGAGAAGTATCAATTGTTTTTCCTGCCACAAAACTAGACATATTGCAACATACTGTAAGACAAAGCAAATCTAGTCCAACCAGAAAAAGATGCAGAAACTGAAAATACTACCTCAAGCAAACAAATGGAGAGGACAAACTTTCACCAGGTACACTAATCGTTTCCATGGATACTATTTTTCATGCAATGAATTTGGACATAAATCTGTTGAATGTAAATTATGTTCAAAAAGGGGAACAAAATGCCATACATCAGCTCAACCTTACCTAGGTAAAATAAGATGTTATTCATGCCACAAGGTTGGTCACAAAGAAAAAACCTATAAGTTTCCATATACATTAAATAAATTTAGACAGATGATGGAATCCAATCAAATTAGACAAAACTGTGGATCAAAAAGAAGTGTAGACATTATGAAGAACCCCAATAAAGTATGAAAAGAAAAGAGAAAGGGGGAGCCTGTTACTTCAATAACATAATGAATCCATCATAGTCTCAGGGGGAGCTTCTCTAGGAAGCAACGCAAATATCCAACCAATAATAGATAAGAAGAAACATATCAGGGGGAGAGCTGTTCATAAAAAATCCCCATAAAAGTAGTCTAAGAAGAGATCCTTGGAATTATAACAGCTAAAAGTTCATGAAGGGAAAGGAAAATTCCTCTGATAGAGAACTATAGAGGAAGAAGGATACCTGAAGCATTCAATAGCCAACAGGTTGATGGAAGGAGAGAAGGCAACAAACAACCATGGTGGTAGAGGGAACATTAGCCATGGACATGTAAGCTAAGATGACAACAACACACTAAGTGATGAATGGTTAAAATAACAAAAGAATATGTTTCTAGCTATAGAATTGGAATGATCCATAGACGATGATCACGTTGTGCATCACACTGCAAGTGTTAACAATGAAACAAAATTAAGAAGGATGAGTAAGAGAAATGTTTATCACCATTATATCATTACATCATTCATCAATAAAAGGTCCCCTTGGAGGAAAGAAGTTAAATGAGTGATAAAACTATGAGTTGTCTGCCCTATTAGATTCCAAGTAAAGAAATTGAATATGTCTTCCTGAAGGTCATTATGTTATAACAGTTGAATTGTATATATAGCATCGATGATTCTGGAGCGGTCCTAGAAAGGAATATGCAATGAAATTCTTTTAAAAATAGAATGACAGAATAAGAAAAATGTTAATGATGCCAGAATCATATTCTATATATTGATGATTGTTTTTTAGAACAGTGGAGAGCTCAATTGTAGAAACTACGAAGGTTCTATTAACTATGGGTGTATGTGCGAGATGAAGTGAAACTACTGCATGGATTATCAAATTAGTATCAATTGGTATTTGGAACAAGAATACTGCCTATCAACAGAATACCAAGTGTTATCAATGGAGTAGTGGTATGGTACAGGTCCTCGGGATCAAATTATTATGGAAAAATTACATCACGTTATCAGCATTATAGTATATGTGGATTAAGCTCTGGTTTCTCTAATTATTGCAAAGTATTTTCTAATTGTAAATATTGGAGAATGTCGAGATTCATTATTAAAGCATGAAATGTTCAATAAAAGTGCCAAAGGATAATTATCTCATTTACATTTGAAGTACTATATTGAGCATTGAAGCAGTGTCTATTTCTAGATATAACTACATGCCTTCCTCAAGTCAGTACAGATATGTCTTCAAGGCCTCTTTCTTAAGATCATTCATAAAACTATGTGAAGTATGTTTGCTACTATTTAAATTAAACAACTTGAAGATGTTTTGTTGAAGATCATTATGATATAACAGTTAAAGTATCTGAAGTATGAATGACTAGTTGTGTTTATCTTACTATTTGAAGCTCAAGAGTTTTTTATCGATTCATCTAAAGCCTACTTCAACATAAAGGAATTTCTTGTATTTCACCAATGGAGAGAGGTTGATCATTGACATACATACCCCCTTATGTCATAAATAAAATTTTATAGTTTATAAGTGAGACTAACCAATGAATTGAATGTATCTAGCTTCAAGGGTTTGTTTTGAAAATACTCTGTACAATATTAAAGTAATTGGGTCTTTTAGATTGAAAGACGGGCTAGTTTTACAACAAGTTGTAAGGATTATTGAGATTTATTGTTCACATCAATATCAAGGGCCTTTCGACTGTAAGTTTAATATCCCTATCAACAGTCTAGCACATATCACCAACAACAGTTAGTAAAGGTGAACCATAGCTACAAAAGATATATTGGCATCATCATATTTAAACAAATGTGTACTATAGATGTGTATTGAAAAAGAAGACATATTCCATCTACAACCTTCCTCAACAGATATGTATCTTAGATGAAGATCATAATATATACTGAAGTATATTTGGAGCAGACTTTATATGTCGTATGGAGCATTCTCAGTATTTTAGTATTATTCTAATGATGTATCTTTGATTATATAAGTCTGGTATAGTTTTTTCTATGAAGTGTCCTTATCATCACCTTCATATTAATACAAGTGCAAGGAGTCTGTGCTTTGGGATGGTATCAAATTACTGTGTATATACATACAAGTTCAATGATTCTCAAAGTGTTCTCCCAACAACTCTTATACACTAGTCTAGAGTAGCAAGGTATAAAGTCAGAAGAACAAGGCCTACTCACAACTCAAAGAGAAATAATGCAAATATGGAAACTACATTGGGAAATGTGCAACCCTTTTCCATTCATGTCAAAGGGGGAGAAAAATAACTTAGAAGAAGAAAACCTCTTTTAAAAGCAAGCAGAGGAAGAAAGACACTTCTCAGAATGAAAGGGGGAGAAAGTCTTGGAGGAAGCATTGGAGTATTGGTGAATGTGTTGCCATCAATGCCAAAGGGGGAGACTGTTGGAAATATTGTCATTGATGGAAAAGGAGAAGAAAGGAGCAACACCAGAACTATCATTAAGGAAAAGGAGCAGAGAAGTAGCAAAAATAAGGCAAAGAATCAGATCAGGAAATAATGCAGTAAGAAAGAATAAAAGAGACGCAGAGGAGCAGCAAAGAGGCAAGGAGAAACATTAGACCATCAACAAAGGAAAAGGAGAAGAGAGGAGAAAATTTAGAATCAAAGGAGCAAAGGCAGAAAAAAGGCAAAGGCAATAGACGCAACAAAGAATCAAAGGAAACAAAGGTAGCAAAGGATAAAAGGCAGAAAAAAGGAAAAGGAGCAAAGACAAAAAAACAACAAAAGCAGAATCGTGTATGTGTTGGGTAGAGTCATGAACGTGTTGGGTCAAGTCGTGTACGTTTGGGCCAAGTCATGAATGCGGGGAAGAGTCGTGAACATGAAACAAGTGTGATAATCCCAAGTCAGAGTCAATAAAAAACAAAAGAACAAAGGAGGATTGTATATCTTGCATGAATCCTGTGTTGAATCAAATATTGAATTAAGCGCACAACAGAAGGCGATCGGATTTGCAAGCAACAGTGAGGATCGAAGGACAATCGAAATTTAAAGGAGCCGTGAGGACCGTAGATCTGGTGCAGATCAACAGTGAAAATGACATCGAAACAATGAAGATATCACACATCGTAGGGTATAGTGTTTACAGTTAAGACTTCGCAATTTAAGTTATTTAACTTGCGATGCGAAGTGGATCGACAAGGAGACAAGCGTGGACCGTCGAATCCAACAAAGACCAAAAATGGATATCAAAAGAGAAAATCGCAAAGTTTAGCGTTTAACTGTTAATGCCGTCGTAGGGTAAGATATTTTGTGTGCGATGTGAAGTGAAGAAGGGACACGTGTTCGCATGGCGCAATTTCACAAAGTGCACAAAATAGAGGTTAACCACTAAGTTAAATTGTAAAGTGAGCGAAGTGCGAAGTTGCGGGGAAAGTAAATCTTATAAAGTGTGAAGTGCGATCACCTGTGATTGGTGGAAAGTGTTGTGGGACCCTCTAGTAAAGAAGTTATGTTTGTTGTTTGTGAAGAACGGCGAACAGGTGAGGATTGTTAGATCTGGGCGCAGATCAATGGCAGATGGCAAATCGCAAAAGTGCACATCGCAAATTATAGCAGATAGAGCTAAGGCATCACGCGATAAGTTAAATTGTTTGCGATGTGGTAAAGATTGGAATATGCGATGCGATGAGGGGAGACCACATTTCGGCATTGTGCATGAGCACACACCACAAATTTTATGGTTTGTACTTAAGAGTTTGCACGGTAAGCTGGATGCGATGCAATGCGATCGCATATCACAGAAAATAGGAGATAAATTTATTGCAAAATGTTAAAACTTACAGGAAAGAGAAATGCGATGCACTGTGATTGGTTTCCATGTTGTGGGACCCAAGAACCCCTGTTCTACATATATGTATGTTGGTTGGGGGTAATTTCAATTTGGTTAAATCTTTAGATACAATAATCATTGTTGATTGCTAATGTATGTATGTGGAATAAACTCCGATATTGTAATCCACTGCGAGATAAAGGGATTTTATGTTCGCCATAACCCACAGGTCACAATATTGTTTAAAATTACAATTTCGTGCTGCATCTAGTGGGTAATTGTGGGGTTAATTCAACTAACCCTACATATTTTGATATTTTCAGCCTTATGGAGACTCAGGTAAGTGACCCGACACAAAGCAAAGGAGCTGAGAAGAGAATAGAGTGTTGCAGGTAAGATATGGAATAGGAAAAGGCGATGTAAAACATAAAGGCATGGGTTAAGTCGGGCTAAGACAGTAATTCTACAACACAGTTGGAAATATAATTGCAGAAACATAAAAGACAAAGGGAAATCAAGCAGAAGAGGACAAACAAACAACAAATCTAAGATGCTGAAAGGGCTGAGTGAAATAGTTGATTGTAACTGTAAATGTATTACTTATTTTATATTGTTTGTGATGCAAAGGCAAGTCTCCAAGGCAAAAAAAAACTCCAATTTATACTGAAACGAGTGTATATATTGTTGTAACATCCTGAATATACTGAGTGAGGAAATGAGTGGGTGGAAGGAAAGAATCATGCCTATTCACTTCATATTCCCATACAGAATGAAAACAACCATGAAGTGATCTCTATAAATGATGTTATTTTAATATGCATAGAGAGGTAAGAGAGAGGAAGAATGAGAAAGAGCAGATAGAGATGATGTGCAGACCTAAAGCTTATATGAAGCAGATTTGAAGGCTGGAAGGGTAGCATTGAATGAGTAAAACAGAGCTAATATCCAGGTAAATCAGCATATTATTTCAATTTAGTGTGAGGAAGTTGGTGCTTCCATATCAAGTTGTATCTTGATATATCTCCAGTTGTAGTTGGTTGAGGTAGGAGCCTCCTGTAGGTTGTAGCATGTAGAAAAATACATGGGAGTTGGTGCTTCAGTTTCAAGTTGTATCTTGATAGATGTACAGTTGGAGTTGGTTGAGGTAGGAGCCTCTTGTGGATTGTAGCTTGCATAAAGTAGATGGGAGTTGGAGCTTCCTTGCAAGTCGTAGCTTGCAGAATTTGAGGTAGTAGCCTCCTGTAGGTTGGAGCCTACAAAAAATTAGTGGTGAGAGGGAGTTGGAGCTTGCCTTTGCATCACAACAAAAATAATATGTGATTTTCTCCCTTATGGGTTTCCACTTATATATGTTGTCTATGTGCTTGATGATTATGTGTTGATGTGATGTTTTAATCTGCTTAATTACTTTATCTACACACATTAAGTTTGTTGATTCATTATGTATTAATTTGCTTATGAACTGAAGGTGTAATTGAGTTGAATGAAAATAGTTGTAAATGTCCATGAATGTACTAAATTGATTCAACCCCCCTCTCAGTTTAGCTAAGAGTTCATCACACTGTTATCTTTTCCCTTTATGTACCTGATATCAAAGTCAAACTCACTTATCGTGGCCAACCATTTATTTTGTCTAGCGTTCAGATTTGGCTGGTCAAACAAGTATCTCAACCCATTGTGGTCACTCATTAGTAAAACCTCCTGCCAAGAAGGTAGTGCCTTCACATCTTCAATGCCTGTAGGATCGCTGCTAGCTCAAGATCATGTGTCGGGTAGTTCTTCTCGTGCTCATTTAGTTTTTGTTATTCATAGCATACCACCTATACATCCTCCATAAGGACCCCACTAATTCCTCTCATGCAAGAATATATACATACTACAAATTCCTTGTCTATATTTTCAATATTTAACGCTAGAGCATGTGTGAACAACTGCTTAATCTGCTAAAAAATGGACTCACACTCCTCTATACATTCAAAATTCTTACCTTTCCTCTATAATGATGTAATATGATAAGAAGTCTGTGATAATTTCCTGATGAACCTCCTATAATAACTTTCCAATCCCATGAAGGATCTCACCTCATCCACATTTCTTTAGTTACCCACTCCATGATGGCACTTATCATTTTTGTATCTACTAAAATTCTCTCCTTGGAGATAACATGTCCCAAGTAATGTATTTGAGTCTAGAAGAAAATGAACTTGCTGAGCTTAGCATACAACTGATTCTCTCTCAACAATCTCAAAACTGCTGCCAAATACTCGGCATGTTCTTCCTCATTTTTAGAATATACCAATATGTCATCAATGAGAAAAATAACAAACTTGTCCAAATAAGTACAAAACTCACTATTCATCAAACACATAAATGTAGTCAGAGCATTAGTCAAACCAAATGGAACTACAATGTAGTCTTGTATATGTCCTCTTCTTTGATGTGTACCTGATGGTATCCTGATCTCAAGTCGATCTTAGAGAACACTATTGCTCCCTTCAACTGATCCAATAAGTCATCAATCCTCGACAATGTATACTTGTTCTTGATGGTCTCTTTTTTCAACTACCTGTAGTCAATGCACAATATGACAGTGTCATCCATCTTCTTCACAAACAACATCGATGTGCCCCAAGGTGATACACTTGACCTAATGTAACATTTGTCAAGCATATATTTTAGCTACAACTTTAATTCTACCAAATTAGGTGTGCTCATCCTGTAAGGTGATTTTAATGTCGGATCTTCCCCTAGTACCAACTCAATATAAAAATATACCTCCTTGTGAGGTGGAAATTATGAAATACCTATAGGAAATACATCCTGAAACTACTTTAGAACTAGGTACCCATTCAAAACATCTGCATCCTCAAATTCCTTACCTTTGTCACTAGAAATATGCACTCCGAACAACACCCACCCTTTCCTATGACTGCACTTGGCCTGCATGGTTTTAACCATCCTAACCATCCTAACTGATGTGGTTTTCTTCTTTCCCTGTAAGACTCTTGGTTCCCCATTGTTATCTAAGCATTCAGTGTATTTGTCATAATAATCCACCTTGGTCCTTTGAATTTACAGTTAGACCATACCAAATAGCATCATGCTATATGATCCCAATGGAAATATGTTCAAGTGTGTTGTTGTAGACATTCCATTCAACTAAAATGCACAATCTCTTACCCAATGGTGAACTCGTTTCTTTGTACCTATATCCAACTTCACTAACCAAGATTTTGCATGCACTTCTTTATTCAAGCCACACTTATCCACCAAGTGAAGATTAACATATCTATAATTAGATCGAGGGTCAATCAAAATAGAAATAACTTGATCACAAAGATTACCTTCCATCTCAATGATAAATTCTTGGTTCATTGCCTTGTTGTTTCCCACGACTGCATAAATAAAAGGAATTTTCTGCTCGTCATCCCCAATAGTCTACGCCTCTTGTGCACTATATATCTGAGGCCTACCACCCTGATTTTGTGGACAATATCTCCTAAGGTGTTTCTCACTGTATGTCCAACACTCCAACTGTCCATTACCATTACCTCTATGTTTTTTTTTTTCTGATCCATGTCCTTGTTTAGTTGTATTGAACCTCTTTTGTGGTGCCATAGTTTCTTTCTCTTATGCATTATGAGGCCTTCACTACAAGGAAAATACCCTCTAGAGGAGGTTATAAAGGAGGTTTTTAGTGTTATAAACTTGGCCAAAATTGTCAAAAAAACATTTGCTACAACATCCATTTATGGTTACAGAGGTTTTGGCGGAGCTTTTAACGGAAATTCAACACAACTAAAAAAAAATGGGTGGTCAGAGGTTATTACGGATTTTTTTTTCATCGGTGCGTTACTCTGCCTTTAATGCACCGATGTGTACATGCCGACGACGCCCCAAGGCTATCTTAGTCCAACGCACCGGGACGTTTAGGTGTAAAACCGCATCAGGCGTAGTGTTGGTCATACAACACACGTGGCCATTCTAATTAGTATTGGGATTTGTGCGGTGCCCATAGGTCGTATCAATAAACCGATGCACCATATCATAGAAAGGCACCGAGATTTATAATTGATATCGGTATTTGTGCGTTGCCCATAGATCGTAAAAATGCATTGGTGCTTATAGATACGTAAATGCCCCAGTACGCCGTATCACACAAACACGCCGATATTGATAACTGGTATCGGTATTTTTGCGGTGCCCATAGATCGTATAACAACACCGGTGCGTATAGACACATAAATGCACCGATGTATAGTTACTGACACACACTCGTTTTCATGTTGTATTTTTTAGAAACATCGACCTGTGATAGTGCAATTATTGTGATTTTTAAAAATTCATTATTCATCAAAAGTTGACACATCTTATAACAATATTCATATTAATTACATTTTTATTAATGCATTTGAATGTGATGTTTGGATTAATTTGTTACATCCTATCATAATTATTCTGGTTTTTTTAAATTCATTATTCATCAAAAGTCGACACATATATATATTATAACAATATTCATATGAATTAAATTTTTATTAATGTATTTGTGAACGACAATGGAGAACGCAATAGAATAAATTAATATATATATATATATATATATATATATATATATATATATATAAGATAATCTTTATCATATAAAATGGGACAGTTATTGGTATCCCTTTGTCTTTCAATTGCGACACTATGTCCATTACATTAAACACAATTTATTTTCATTATTTTATAAACTTTATTATGTTACAAAAATTCGTATTATTCTAGATTTGTTATTTTACAATTATTTGCAAATTTACAAATTTAAATATTTTAATAAAATCATTTCACATTAATACAATTAAAATTTTCACATTAATAGAATTAAAATTTTACAAATATTTTACATACAAATACAATTAAAAGTACAATTACAATTAGAATTAAGATTACAATACAATTTTACATTAATTTCACATACATGAATTACAACTAGAATTAGAATTACAATTTTAATTTTACATACAATTACATTTACAATTTTACATAGAATTACATTTACAATTACAATTACAATTTTACAACTATTTTACATACAATTCAATTAAAATTACAATTACAAATACAATTACAATTTTAGAATTTTACATACAATTACATTACAATTTTACATAGAATTACATTTACAATTACTATTACAAATTTTCAAATATTTTACATACAATTCAATTAAAATTACAATTACAAATACAATTACAATTTAGAATTTTATATACAATTACATTTACAATTTTACATAGAATTACATTTACAATTACAATTACAATTTTATAAATATTTTACATACAATTCAATTAAAATTACAATTACAAATACAATTACGATTTTAGAATTTTACATACAATTACATTTACAATTACAATTAAAATTTTACATTAATAAATATTTTACATACAATTACAGTTTAAATTACAATAAGTACAAATACAAATACAATTTTACAATTTTACATACAATTAAAATTTAAATTACAATTACAATCACGACATAATATTTAATAAATATCATGGTCATTTAATATTAAATTAATTAATAAACATCATCACGATCATGATAATCATCGTACAAACATCATATTCGACTAATAAACACATTCAAACGTCAAATTAACATTATATATTAAGATCATCACAACACAAACATCAAATATACATCTCAATATGTCAAATAACTCATGCTATCACATATACACATCTATCTGCAAGCTAAACATTAAATGAACATATCTAACATGACCTAACAATATGCGCCACATCATGAAGATCACCAACATGAAAATTAAGTACAACTGCAACATGAACATAAAATACATGGACCATCCATATATATATATATATATATACACACACACACAACTGAATAATGCTAAAAATATACAACTGTAATATAAATTTCATGGATCAGGCGCTGGTGGTAGTATAACAACATCAATAGAAGTACTACAAGTGGATGCCTGCTCAGTAAAGCTGGGTGCAGCCTCAATAGTCGATGATCGAGCCTACTCATGATCATGATCACTAGCACTGATGGATTCATCCACTGGTGGTAGTACAACATCAATATGAGTAGTAGTAGTGGAGGGCTACTCAGTCAATAGTGCAGCCTTGGCAGTTGATGGTCCAGCCTGCTCATGATCATGACTAGTACTGATGGATGTAGCTATAGGCTCCTGATTGGACGTGGCCGATGGTCCAGCCTCATCTCCATGATGACTGTCAGATGCTGCCAGTGGAGTGTCATGCTCATCAGGCACACCGTGAGGTGAACGATCATGAGATGTATGTGATTCGCTGCTCTCGGACTCATGTACATCACGTGCCGCGGCTCAACTACGCCTATAGCTACGGACAATCCTCCTGAGTTGTGTAACAACTATCGTAGCTCCTACGACATGCCGCATCAGGCCGTACATGTCACGCGACATGCCTCTCCACATCCGTAACAGCCTATCGTCGGCCTGTATGTCTCTGTAATGAGTGGGCCTGATGCCCGCATCAACAATCAATGCATAGAGTTGGTTGGCCAAATCCATCCTATATCTGGTCTCAAGGCGACCACGCCTGGAAAAATGCAACACCGGTGCACCATGATGAGCAGGAGCATGTCTCTCTGCTGCACCAGCCTCATCCTCATCATGATCATGCTCGAAATCAGCCATATCCTGATCATCATCATTGGGATCCACACCTGGATCATGTGGTGGACCCGTCATCTCCTCGCCATCAAAAGAGCCAATGTCTGCAAAATATATACAAGTACACAACAATAATTAGATAATTTCACTACACAATTTAATAAAATCAAGTTAATTAAGAACATGTTAGAATAAATATAAATAAAACAGTAATATTACCTCTATCATCTGGTGGCTCATCAGCTGTGAAGAGGATGTTGGGACACCCTCGCCAATCTAAGCCAGCATAAGGACATGGGACCATAATAAAGGGATGTAGCCCATCAACACTGGCTAGTAAGTCCAGTGAATCATGTGATATCCTGGCTGGAAAAAAAGTATCTCCCCTCTTGGGCATAATCTTCCCCCACATGTGCATTCAGGCCTCAAACATTGACCTACGAGGCTGTCGAACAAAAATAAGTCTCATCTCTGGAAACCTCCCAAAAAATAAACAAAACAGCTCTGAAGAAAAAGGGATGTTGACCCTCCCTTGTGCATGAGCACGGCATCTATCTAAGGCCATACAAAACTGCCACAAAAAAATGGCAGACCACCTAACAAGTCGTGGCTGCTATACTAAGGAATCAACATAATATAAAAGCGAGAAAAGAATGTGTTGTTCGTCATTGGTGTTGTGCGAAATGGTCAAAATGATAAGGAGAGGCACTGCTTGTCCTATCTACCAAAAGCACCTATACGTAACTGACCTCTAGGTACCTGAAACTCTGAAGGAGACAGTACATGTGCTCCAATGTATCTCTGGGAGTAAAATAACTGACTCCCTGCTACACAACCAGTTGTCTCCTCGATAGTCCTGTAATAAAATAAATATCCTCCTTAATGGGTGTGTACTACTAGTCAGGACCAACCTGGAAAGCCTGTCGGTGGGCATTCCACCCGCGGATAAGAGATCTCAAAAACACATTGTGTGCCTTTAGGGAAGTATCCTCCTCATAGAACTTGAGGAGGCCTACTTTCCTAAGGATCTTCTGGGTATCTGCAGTAATAGGGCGAGGGTATGTATCTCTCTCCCTCTCTCGAGCCTCCCATTGGAGAATCATGTCATACTGTTCACCCTGTTGTTGCTGCTGTTCCTCCTCTTCTCTTTGAATCATTTCCATATTAAATAATTTTTTTTATTAAAACATACATGTATTTAGGAATATACATATATATATATATATATTTTGAAAAAAAGACAAATAGACAAGTCAGTGCGCCATAAAAACAATCATGCATTGGTCGCGGTGCGTCTTAAGAATGTAGAGCACCAGTCATGGTGCCCCTAATGAAATACAATGCACCAGCCTCGGTGCAGCTGTCTATTTTTCAAGCACCGTTAACTTCATCAAAGTTCAGAATAGTAGTGCACTGACTGAAATATGTGCCCCGACATGTATAGTCATGTGAGCGCACCGACTTCATGACAATTACATAGCTGACAGTGCAGTCTTTTACCCGACCGCACCGTTGACCCTCTCAGAATCCAGAATGCGGTGCGCTGACATATACCGGGGCAGATAATTCCATCAACTCACCGCACTATGATTCCCATGGTCAACAGTGCACGTGGATAAATGAGCACACTGCCTTTATTTTTAAATTATTCAGGGCGCCTTTCAGTACCGCCTCGGAAACGGTGCGAATACCATTAGCACTAATGGCAGTGCGGCCTGTAAATTTATAGGTAGCACCGCTATCCGGTGCGAGCCGAATAGCTCCAGCGCACCGCGCGACAAATTTTTTTTTTTAATGGTTATTTCAATTTATAATCTGCTAAAAGGCTTAATTATGGAAAAACTATAAAAATGCCTGTACATTTCACTGTCGATGAGGCATATTGGCTATAAAATTTGCAAAAGAAAATTTGCCCATCGTTTTTCAAAATGCAAGCTGGAGATTGGTGGCCAATGCAGAGCTATAGTGCATGCAATGGGTGCAATGAGAGCACCGATGTCAGGGCGGCTCAGACAAAAGTAAATGGCACTGGTGCTTGAGAGCTCTGGAGCACTGAGGAAAGTGAAAAATGAAGTTTTTTGGCCGTAATTTTTTTTTTATTTAACCCTGTTCCGGTGCGCGGGGTTGTATAGGCGCACCGGTACGCTTACCTACACCCACACTGGGATGTGTCAAATTTGGCGCATTTTTTATAATGCTCCAGGCCAATTCCCTAACACCGCACCGAGATGTTTCAGTTTCGACACGAAATTTTGATGATGCGCCAGGGTGGAATACCCATAAAGCACTGGTGCAAAATAGTCTTAAAGCATCGGTTTTTTGGCCTTAATTTTTTTTTTTTTATGTAATGCTATTCCGGTGCATGTGGTTTGTCGGCACACCGGTGCTCTTGGATAAGAATGCACTGGCGCATTTCTGTTTTGGCGCAGTGTTTTATGATGCACCGGCACGGAAGAGTGGTGAAGCACCGGTGCATTACAGTAATAGGAGGCCTCGAATGTTTGTGTGCGTCACGCAAGATGTCCGGTGTGCCAATGTCTCATGCACATTGGTGCGTTCTATGGTAGGGCATGCACCGGTAATTGAGAGCTCATGAGCATAGGAAAACTGAAAAATCCGGGTTATTTTTCCGTAATTTTTGTTTTAATTTAACCATTTACCGATGCGCATTGTTTATAGGCACACCAGTACTATTTCTTACAAACGCATCGATCGGTTTGTGTTTTGGCGTGATGTACTATGATGCACCGGTGCAGTTTCTTTCTACGACGCACCAGGTGGTTTCGGTTTTGGCGCGGTGTTTTATAATGCACCAGCGCAGAAGATCTGTGACGCACCGGTGCTATAGAATAATAATATGCACCGGGTGGGTGTGTACAGAGTTCAAGGTGTCCAGTGTGCTAATGTTTTGGTCCACACCAGTGCTTTCTCGGTTCCAGAGCACCGGGGCGACGTGTAATGATAAGTGCACTGAGAGGAAACCATTCGCAAAACCCTCCGCACACCAACCTCCTCTAGTAACCTCCGCTAGAAATGGATGTATGGGGTATTTTTCTATGGGGTTCCTCAAAAACATCAGCTAGAGTGTCTTTTCCTTGTAGTTCTTTCTCTTTTTGGATACCATTTACCTCTACCTTTGTCTTTCCCTTTCCATACTTGCTGAGATTCATTCTTATGCTTTGACTATTCATAGCAATGATTCAACTTCCCAATTTATTCCTCAAGTGATTGAGGCTCATCATACTCAATACAATCTCTAAATTCTAATGGAAAATAACTGAAAAATCACTGAAATTTAGCCTTCTCATCTTTAATATATGGTACATACCTCAATAGCTCCAGGAACTTAGTCGTGTACTCTTCATCTGTCATTGAGCCCATATTTATCTCTTAAAATTCTTTGGCCTTACTATCGTAGTACCTTTCTGACAAGTACTTCTTCCTAAAAATCCTCTTGAACTCATGCCAACTCAAGTTCGTTGTCCTGATCTCTCTGACTCGCTTAACATCTTCCCACCAAATGTAATTTTTACCTTCCTAAAGATAGAAATTATGGCCTTCATATTGTTTTTGTACTCATGCAACTCTAAGAAAATTTTCATCCCAAGTATCCAAGGTTCTGCATCTTCTGGTTTCTTCAAATCTCCATCAAAAGTGGGTGGATTTTCTTTCTTAAATTCATCTAGAAAGTATCCCATATCATTCCTCTTGTAAGGATGATAACGATGAAGATAATGATGTCTATCCAAACCAGAACTATAATAGTACATGTACTTATCACCCCTCCTATCTGGAGTGTCCAACATCCTTCCATATCTCATTGTGTCAACTTTATCCGACATGTGCCTACCAATAGCCATGTTTCCATATGCCCCATTAGTTTTGTTTTCCTGTTGATGGCTGATCTGAAGTGGTCCTTGTCGTTGTAATTATGACCAGATTTGAAGAAGCATTTCATTAACCTTTTATTGTTTCTCTTATGTTGGTATGATCTTGTCATTGTATACCTTACAACTCCTTATTTATTCCTTCAAGATTCTCAATGTGTCTTCCAAATTAGAATAGTGCCCACCCCACTTCTCATCTGATTCATAGGGAGAGTCTTTGTAGTCTTCCATCTTTCTATTCATTTTTATCTCTTTCCTGCAAAGCATAATATCTCAGCTAAACCAAATCATAATAAAACAATGTACCTTAGTATAATTTGGGGAGGATACCTCATCTGCAATATCATCCCAATCAACTTAATACATGTACAAACATAATCATGACGACATATAGACATATAACAAATAATTGTACCAACACATAAAAATCATTCTAGCTAAAGTCCAGTCATCACTGCATGACCATATCACTACACATACTATGACCTCATGTATGACAACATAAACCATATCAATGTACATGGACAATACAAAAGCATAAATATGGACAATACACAAGTGTAAACAGAGACAATACACAAGCATAACACAGACAATACCCACGCATGATCACTTGTAAACAAGCATAAATGAACAGTACATGTAACAACATGTAACAACATATAACCAAGCATACAAGGACGATACATAAAAAAACGTGTAACCAAGTATACACTCATGACGACACACTTCCCAATAACAACATCCTCTTCGACATGGTGACATTACTACAACCATGACCGACACCTTACATATGCAACGAGCACATTAACCACAAGGATGGTTAACACATGTGCAACTGACATGAATTCATGACCAGCACACACCGCCCATCCAGTCAAAGGGATGAACCATGCTCTTATACCACTCTATAACACCCTCATCCTACATCTACGCAAGCAACTGTCCAACCAGGGTAAATATGCGACGAGATACTACTATTATTAGATTCATCCTCTTAGGTGGCCTTAAGGAAGTGAAACCTACAGAAACACATCATACATACCTTCCGCATCAGCAAAAAGATTCCCAATAACCATCCCATCCACTCATGTAACTAGCCTTTGGGTCCCACTGAGGTTGTAGGCCTTCAAACCCCAAGGCACTCCCAGAGTATAGGAATATATGCGTCTGAGACACTCTAAACACTCCCACATCATATGCAAGTATGCATCCAGGGAATTTTTACCACAAAATTGTGCCAAGGTCCCCAGGTTTTGAGCATATTTTTCAGGCGCAAATCCTAGGTCACTGCCCATAATTCAATGACAAGCTCATACATGAAATATAATAGTGAAACAATGGTCCAAATTAAATACTCTAATAAGGACTTAATTTTACCCCTACTAGCCATGACAGGAATTTCATAAAACATGTCGTAAATATGTAATCTACATGTTTAAATAAAACATATGAACATGGGGCTCACATAGTTATCTGAGAATAGTTAATAATAATTTTTCCCTTACATCATTAGTTGCAGTATCATATATTAGGTCATAGATACATTTTTTACTCATTTACAAATTAAAAGATGAGTAGAGCCATACATCATCACAGTCAGAATACATGCTCATAACTAGCAAAATAGAAACATAAATATCAGGAATACATTAACCATATAATCCACATATAAACTAGCATATTTACACATCATTTGCCAAGGAAATGAACTTCTCATTAATGAATGTAAAAAATAACCGAGGATGGGACTACCATGTTGCACCTGACCATATATTGGTTGAGCCAAATATCTCTTCAGTAAATCACCCCTATGCCATATTTCAATCATGAATGTGGGACTCATAACCGACCAAAAAGAACCAAAAAACATGGATTTTATCGGAGTTCTCTACCTACACTGTGAGGAATTTTTGCTGCCTTATAGTCCCTCAGGCTTTACCGTAATCAACAATGTGATCCATGGATCACTAGGCCCTACACCCAAACCCACTCTCCAGGCTTTACCATACATCCCATCCCGGGACTACTAGGCCCAGCAAAGAGAAATTCACCTCCTGGCTTTACCATATATCCTGCCATTCACTATCAAGGATTCCTATGTCCATTGACGCACACAATCCTAGCTTTATCGTAACCCATGGTATGGTTTAGGGGTCACTAGGCTAGTGGCTTTACCATAATCCACATTCTTATTCAGGGATCACTAGGTCATGTGTTTTTCCTTTCATATATCCGCCTCACTCAGCTTCAAATCCATCCGACAGTCCAACTCAACCAAAACATGAGAAAACATCACATCAAGTCTATCTGGAAATGGCAAGGCTAGGCTAAAAACATTGTCACGCCTAGAAAAACCCATTCCATGACATAAAATAACCACATGCAATACAATACATGAAAAATATAACAAGGAAATAACACATGCAAATCAATATCATAAAAGAATCTTGTTGTAGTTGCTTGATCCTACTCTTCCTCTTGCCTTCTTTTCCTTTCTTGTTCCAATGCCAAAGTGCTCCAAGAAAATTCTACGTGTCCAAGAGAGAGAGAGAGAGAGAGAGAGTAATGAGAGACTCCAAAATTGAACTAAAAAAAAGGTATCAACTGACCTTGAGAAGCATTTTTATTAATGAGGCCTCTATTTTCTTCATTTTCCATTATTTTCCTTCATTTTTCCTCCTCACATGTAACCTGTACCTCTCACCTCCCTTTTCTCCTTATTTCCACCATCTTCGTAAATAAAAGTGCAAAAAATGTCATCCTGCATTTCTAAATCATTTGTCTTTTCCTTTTCCAAATTCCTTAGCCATAATAAACCAAATGAACACCCTCTAGGATGTTGTTTCCCCACATTCAACTCAGAATAAGTGTCCCATCAACCGTGGTTATTATTTTTTCCTATATTAACTTTTATTACATGGAATTTTAACAAGGTTTGTTACATGGAAAATACTAAATAAAATGTAATATTATTACAGTTTACCTAATACTTCTCGTAATCCCCCAAAATATTACATTTTACTCACTATGTCCCCTCACCCTTCTTATTTTTATAATTGAATTTTTTTTAAAATAATAATTTGGGTAAAATGTAATATTATAGTATTATATTTTACCCAATATTTCTCACAACCTAATAAGTAGTGCATGGAGGTCGAGGGTAATATTAGATAAAATGTAACAATTACATTTAACCCAAAATTCCCCCTACCTCCTCCCTTCTCCAAATCACGTTCACAATTAATCTTATTCTTTCCAAACCTACCATCCTAGATCCATCATAACTCTATTTCTATAGCACATTATTACACATAAATTAAGAGAATATATTACATATATTGTATTAATTTGATTATCAAATAATCCATTAAAATGAAATCACAGGTATTGTTGCAATCCAGCTTAGCCCTACTCTTCTTAGATATACCTTCTTGAATCACCGAACATGGACAATGTAGGGATACACAATAGCATAAATCCACTCTCATAAATTATATATTATTATCTTCCCATATTCCTGGTCTTGCCAATGAATCAATTCTGTAAAATTGGAGGGTAGATTTTATTAAAAAAAATTGAATCACATTGAACAAGAATTTAACAATATAACAATTGGAATTATGGTTTTAAACTCCTCACGTGTTGCTCTTAGCTAAGAGAAGCACAACCCTTGCGATGATGTTTGATGTATTCTCTCATCTCAAACCTCTTACTAATGCATACAATCGAAGCTCTATAGCTTGATCTGTTACTTATGACCCTACATAACTTACAATAATGAATCAAATGAAGAACCTTGAGGTTGTAACTCTAAAACCTAATATCTATGACATAATAATTAATGTCGTTAGAGAAATATTAGCATTGTAAGAGTTAGGTTCTCGAGGTCGGGTGAACGGTCCTGACTAACAAAAGAAATGTAGCAAGGATAACACTGAAGTAAGAAGCTTTAAAGCTTGTACACCTATATATACACTATGAGGTCTAAAATTGTGCAAGAATGCAACATAATACATATATAACCATAAACATAGAGATGTAGCATAAATAAATTATCATTTCAGTAATATGACATAACTATAATAGGAGAACATACATACTGGAAATAAACTAGCTCGGGCGATAGTAGCTTATCTCTCAGAAGAGACATGCTAGTTATATGCCTCTGAATTATGTTACAATGAGTCTGATCAGAATCTGGATCAGGGGCAAAAATTAAATAAAAAATGAAAGTGCTCAGAATTTCACCAAACTAGATTCAAAGTGACTGGCCCATCACAAGGAATCCAACACAACTATTTTTTTTCAAAACCTAGTTCGGATGAAGGATTTATCGTTTGTTGATCGCCATTTAGAATAGGCAATTTTTTTTTTAAATATTGTAGAATAGGTATAGCTGATGACATGGTAGTCCAGTCAGCATGCAGAGAATATTCTTCAGGTTTTAGTCCAATGGGGCTTTGACAAGTGTCATAGTTGGATTCGATAGGATGCAAGAGAAGTATGAAGATAAGAGGGAGAGAAAAATACTTCAAGAGCAATTGATTGCCATGAAGGAGGAGAAGCAATAGCTTCTTGACAAGTTGCATGAGATGGAGACTCAGCTCCATGTTGCAAATGAGAACCTTGAAAAGATGCATGAGATGGAGACTCAACTCCATATTTCCAAGGGAGCCTTAGCTAGGTATGTACTTGAAAAAGAGGTATGCAATTCAAGTTTATATTCAATTTCCTCTCAAGATGAATGTGTAGGTACTAGACGAATGGGGTCCAAATTATTGATGAATATGGGCTATGGAGGTAAAGGATTAGGCAAACATGCACAAGGAATAGTTGAGCCAATTTTTGTTTAGGAAAAGCCTAAGTATTTGGTCTTGGTTATGGACAACATGGTGGAGAAATCTCTAAAGCCAAGGAAGCACATGAAGGTGTTCCAAGAAGGACTTTCATTTCATGTTAATTACCACAAGCTTGTGAAGATTATGTTCATGATGCATGCAAAATTTTTACACCCACTTTGCAAGAAGGTGTTCATAAGCATGCAGCTAATGAGAATGGCGAACAAGAGGATGTTGAAAGCCCTACAGTCTTTGAATGCATTGTTGGTATTCTGAAGAGAGCCACTACCTCATCAAATTCACCTCCTCAAGAAAGAGACAAAGGTGAATGTTCAAGGTATAAATATTCTTTTAATCAAGTTGATTTTGATTATGATAAACATGGAAAATTATCACATAATATTTGGAGAAAAGTTGCATGTTCCTTTTGTGGTTTGGATAACCATAATGTTTCAATATGTTGGAAGAATATATCCATGCACAAGAAACTTTTAAAGCAAAGGAAGCAGAAAGCCAAAGATAAAGAAAACTATGTCGAAAATAAGAGGCAACTGTTTTGCACTTATTTCCATAAGCAAGGTCATCTTGTAGATAAGTGTTGGACTTTGTATCCAATAAGTCATCCACGACATTTGAAGAAGGTGGAGAAAGAGAAAGGCAATAATGGAAAAGAAGATTACATAAGTGATGTGACTAAAGATGATTCACATGATGATGAAGTGCAGTTGGAAGAAGCACCAATGAAATGGTTTGGTAAGAGATGGTTAAATTTATTATCTAAGTAAGGCTTTGCATGTCTGTTGATTGATGCATTTCTTTGCCAATGGAATGCATGTTGCATGCTTACGCCAAGAAGGTGATTGAAAGTGGAGTATGTTGACTCACTTTATTGCAGCAAATTTATTTATTTCAACGTTAAGTACATGTATATATGAATGGAGTTCTTGTACTTATGTTTGTACTTGTGAGAGTGTTGAAGAATTGTCTACATGAATGAGATTTTGTGTGTATGAACAGTGGAATTTTGATGATTTCATTGTGCTTGAACATGCATGAGTAATTGACTTGTGTTGGTCGATTGCTTTGTTTAACATGTATGTTTTCAACTTGAGAGTGTTGTTCATTTTCACATGCATGAGTGTCGACATGTATTGGTCCATTGTGTGATGCATGTCATATCGACGTGGAAGAGTTGATTTTGTCTCCAAAGATGAAAAGGAGATGTTGACGAAGTGTTTCATGATGTGAACTTCTTTTTGTTTTGGGAAAATAATCGTCGAGTTATTACACATGCTTATGCTTGACTTGAGAGTCATGCTTTTGAAGAGGCATGTTTTGTCGACTTGTGTTTGGTCGATGAATTTTGACACCAAGATGTGAGAGTACATGGCGATGTTCACATGACGTGAAACTAGTTGCTTTGAAGGAGAAAGAGGATATGTCGTCAATTTTTTTCTTGCATGATGTCTTTGTGATAGATGTCAAGAAATTTTGCAGCCATTGTAGACCGTGTTATGTGTTGATGCCAAGAAGAGAAAGAGATGGAGAATGAATTCTTCCAGATGTGGAATTTGGAACCGTGGAGGTAAAATAATGGTCATTTATTTTCTTATTTTTACTGATGTTGGAAGCTATTTGTTGTAGTTCACTCACTGTGCAAAGGAGGAACATGATTCTCAGTGGGAAGGCACCGAGGAATCAATTTCGTAAAACAAAAAGTGTTATATCAGCAAGCAACCAACAAGTGTTGGATTGGGTCAGCAACAAAAGGAGAACAATGGGTGAAGAGCCAAGCCATTTGCAAGGCAAGGCATGTTAGTGACCAAGTGGTTGTCATAGCGATGTTTTCAAGTAGAATCAAGATAAAAAAAACTTCGAAAACAAAGGAGAGTTCAGCTCTTATGAGATAACCAGCCTTTGGGGTCCAAAATCATGTCAGTGGGAAGGAGTGATTAAAATCTAGATCAGGGGAAAAAAATTAGCCCAACAATTAAAGTGCTCATAATTGCACCAAAATAGATTCAAAGCGACCGGCCCGTCACAAGGAATCCAACGCAACTCATTTCGTTGAAAACCAAGTTCGGATGAAGGAGTTATGATCTACTGATCGTTGTTCAGAATAGGAATTTAAATTTTTTTTATTGCAAAACAGGTACAGATGATGACATGGCAGTCCAATAAACATGTAGAGAATCTTATTTAGTTTTCAGTTCAATGATTTTGTGACAAGTTTCATTGTTGGATTCACCAGTTTGGTTTCTGAACCTAAAATTTGTCTAATAACCTCCTAAGGTTGAATTTGAGTTTATGAATTTATGTACTGGAGATTATTTTTATTATTATTAGGATTGATATATATATATATATATATATATATATATATATATATATATATTTTTAATTTCATATATTATGTTATAATATTATATATATTAATATTAATAATTAATATTCAAATCTTAATTAATATGTAAATTTCCACATATTAACCCATTTCACATTGTGTTTATATATTTATTTAACATTACAAACCAAATATTCCGTGGCATATCATTAAACATTGAAGCACATATCTGTTATGTATTAAATTCCTAATTTAATTCACATGGTGGAAGCATGAAGTTTTGTTGGCATATGCGATGGCACTATATATAGTGTGAAGACTATGCAAATATCAATGTTTGGTAGTATATTAAAATTTATTTCATAAACAATATAGGGGTCGAGGTCACGATTTGAACCCATGACTTCACCCCAACACTCTAGTGCCTTCATCAATGCGCTCAATATTTATTTAAAGGTGGATGTTTCTTCGATGGTAGGAAAGGAGTTAAGTGTACAAATTAATTAACACTAACATGTAATTTAAATATTAATTAATAATCCTCCTAATTAGCGGCGGATTTAGAAGGCACCATAATTTTAGGCATATTTACTAGATTTAGTCGGAGTTAACTCCAGTTTTCTAGGTTTGGAGGAGAAATTGGGGGATTTTTTTTTTTGCCATAACTGAGTCAATTTTCGACCAATTTTTGATCAAGGATAGTCATTCTTAATAGATTGGCATGCTAGGAATCCATTGGAATAGGTTTTTGTTAAACACAAGCATGGTGAAACACACACACAAGGGAAAGATAAGCATTGATTGCCTTTCCATTAACCATGGATGTCTATTTATAGTACAATGGGGTGACTCTTGGATTCCACATTACAAGGTCACTTGGACTCCTTTATGATTGTTCGACTTCCACACCTACCCATAGAGGATTAGGTGTCCAACCTTCCCCCCTTTAATCCACAGAGGTATGTGTGAGTCCAAGAAGAGAGTTGTAATACAAATCTGCAAAGTATGCATGGCAGCACTTAGGTTGAATCAACTCTCTGAAATGTTGGCATAAAGAGGTGGTTTAAGGATGACCATCAACACTGGAACGCAACGCGTATTGTAGTTCCCGGAACTCTTCCAGATCTGGAAAGAAGTTGAGGGCTTCTACTAGAGGAAGTGTCCCTCATATTTGAAGAGGGAGACCTTCAACCTAGAAGAAGGGAGTTCTAAAACCTGTGATGGTTTAAGGATGACCACCAACTCTGGAATACTTGATGCATTTCCCAGAACTCTACCAAGGCTGGAAAGAAGCTAAAGTCTTCTGCTAGAGGAAGTGCTCCAAATTCTTTGAAGAGGAAGAATATGAACCTCGCATAGATGGTTTAAGGTTGTCCACCAACCAAAGGCATGCTCATGGGAATCTGTGTCTCTGGCTACAACTTTGAATCTATAATGACAAGTTGTGGCTCAGGCTTGCTTGAACTACTGTGTCTCTGGCTACAAATCTGAATCTGGAATGAGAGACTGTGGCTCAGGCTCGCTTGATGTGGCTTTGAAGCTTGTAGATGACCACCATTTCCCCCCTGTTAGGTACAAGGTGAGATGATGGAAAAAACTGAATTGCAAGTTTGTTCAATATTATAGAACAAGTTCTGACATGTGACTTAAACATCTTCTTGATTGTTGACACTCATTTCCAAGAAGCGATCCATCCAAGATGAACCTTTGTTCTTGCAGGAGGCTTGTTTCTGAAGCATCTGTGTGAAGAATGAGTGTACCGACCACAGTGCTTTCATGGGTGAAGATCAAAACAATGATCTTTCATATGGCCAACTCGATCACAGTGTTGGAATTTTACAATCTGTTGTTGCTGCTGTGGAAGAGGAGCAAGATCTGGAACAGTTGAAGGTGAACTATCATAAAGAAATCCGACACTCTGAAATTTGATGGGCTTGGAGTAGTCCAGAATATGAAAGGACAACTCCTTGTCATATCCAAGACTTGTTTGGTTCTTGTTATGGACAAGCTCTTCCCAAGGTTTGATGATGGGCTTGGGAAGTGAAGACTGAACTGCTGCATCTGCATGTAAATCTGCTCTTGTACAAGAAACATGATGGGAGTCAACCTCAATGTTACTGACTTGACCATTTTCTGGTTTTTAATGGAGGTCATGATGCTTATGCTTTTGTAACTCATCTTGCTGAAGTTGAGACTCAAGTTGCAAAAAATCTATCTTTTCTTGTTCATTTTGTAGACAGGTCTTAATGTCAAAAAGGGTGGCTTTTCTGATTTTGATTGTGTCATCAATTGTCGAAAATATAATATATTTTAGTAATTCTAATATGCAATTTTCCATTTTCTAATTGAAGGCTATTGGTTAACCCAAATGAAGTACATTCACTCGCAATAAAACTTATGGAATAGCTACTGCCAGTACAAAATATAGGTGCAATGTCAAATCTCGATATGAAGAACAAAAACAAGTTATTGTCCAAACCAGTTCTATATCACAAGAGCTGAATGCTGATTTTCCAAGACCACTCAACATAGTTCTCCTTGCTAGAGAAAACTACTCCCATAATATATATGAGAGAGAATGCATCATCAAAGAAAATTATCTGCTTTCGAAAACAAAAATTTCACCCTTTATTATGCATATAAAAGCTCTCCACCATATAATATTACCACTCACACAATATACCACAATATAATATCACTCTTCAAACTGTATATTAAACATCACCATGTATATGTGAGGCCACACCATATTACTACATGTGATATTCGTTTCTCCACTCATTCAATTTATGGTCTTCAAAAAGGTATATTAAATATATAAAAATTCATTATGATTCATGAAATATGCCACTATACGTCCTCTTTAAAAAATCAAGGTTTATATATGCACCATTTAAGAACTTCATGAAATATGGCTCCACTACTCACCACTTAATATGCTCTTAATTTTTAAATATGGCTCCCATTTAGTCTCTGAGATATCATGCAATCCCCTTAATAAATCTCATACAGTCCAATATACAACCCAAAAAGTAGGGAAACTTGGCCAAGCAATAATATATGCTCGCAAGGTGGCCCGATGGCAGCGAGGGGTTGCGTAGAGGTGGTAGTGTGGGAGAGAGGGAGGGGAGTGCAGTCGAAGGGACGGGAGTGAGGGGAGGCAGGGAGTCGAAGGGACGGTAGAGCGTAGGGACCGCAAGGAAGGTAGCGGAAGGGAAGAGAGAGTGTAGGGAGGAGAGGGAGAGGTGAGGCAGTGGCGGAGGGCGCAGGTGTGAGCTGGCGAGGTAGAGAAGGGAGTTGGCTGAGTGGAGCGAGAGGTCGATGGGAGCGGAGGTGGGAGGCCAAGCAGAAGCGGTCGACGGTGCAACAGATTAATTCCCACTGTTGTGCAGTAGCTCGAATTTAATGGGTTTCCTTTCCAGCAAGCCGTGATATCTCTGCCCTCCCATTCTATTTCTCAAACCATTCAAAATACCCACATACCGTAGTCATTTAAACTTAGAAATTTCAGGCCAGACACCGCACAGTTATAAGAACTTCACCAAAAACCTCTCGAAGTACAACACTCACCATTCACAGATCAACATTCAACATATATGAATATCCAGTTCACCATAACAGTTCACTGTGGCATGGAAAGAGGTGTTCGATGGAGTGGCGCTTCTCAGCCCTCGAAATCATTAGAAATTATTTTCGTGGGATGTCAACAATACAAATCCTGCAGAGAAAAAAGGTTACACAAGGAAAATTAAGTAGAACAACCCCAATAATGTCAGCAGTGACCAAGGCTGAAGAGAACGCTGGTGTAAATGTACGAAGTGCTGGGGCGCAGAGTGCTGGATGTGGACACCACTATTATCGACTACATAATAAATGACCTCAAGGATGAATCCTTCGACTTCGGCGTCCAGGGAGAGGGCGCCTGCGTGTCTATGAGTTGAGCTGCGGGGAGGTGAGAAGAAGCAGAAGCAACTTTTTCTACTATTCTTATTCTTATTCACTATTCAGGTGTGGTGAACATGGAGGTAGAGGTTGTTCTTCTTCGCTATGTAGGTGTGGTGAACATGGAGGTAGAGGCAGCGGAGCCTACGTGGAAGGAGATGCAATAGAGGCTGCGTGGAAGAGGGAGCGGCAGAGGGGTAGGTTTGATTAACCTACTTGTACCTCACAAGTTCAAACAAAAACACTGATGAAAATAGTATATACTCATTCTCTTGCCTCGAAATCTAGTCTTACTGGGAGCCTGACAAAAGCTTTTTCTTAATAAATTTGAGCAGAAATTTCCAACACTACTGTTTCAAGCAGGAAGCAACCCGCAAAGAGGTAGGTAGAGAATGGCAGAGCCATTACTGTGGACACAAATTGGCAGAGCCATTTCTGACAAGTCTGACATTCTAACAGAAAATAGACTCCAACAAGGTTAACTATGACTGGTATCTGCACTTACAAATTCTTAGAAAGGGAAAAAACCAACAAGGGGGGAGGAGAGCGCAGGTTCACACAAGCCTCCTCACATTAGAGCAGGGCAAGAGAATTCCCACTCTGATATGATGTTAAACACAAGCATGGTGAAACAAACACACAAGAGAAAGATAAGCATTGATTGCCTTTCCATTAACCATAGATGTATGTTTATAGTACAATGGGGTGACTCTTGGATTCCACATTCCAAGGTCACTTGGACTCCTTTATGATTGTTCGGCTTCCACACCTACCCATAGAGGATTAGGTTTCCAACAGTTTTAGAGGCAATGGATCTAATATACAGGTATTTTTGGCACATTGAAGAATTTTGAAGCCGAGGGCCACCAAGAGGAAAGGCCATGGCCAGATCAGCTGAAGGAAAATTTCAGTGAGTAAATAGTCAATTTTTGATGTATTTGATGCTCTGAACATAGTGGTATAGTTTATAGAGGCGTTGTAGCACATCTGAAGGTGTTTTTTTTACTTTGGAGATTAAACAAGCCCATGGCCACTAGTGTTGGAGGTCAAGCCTAGAGGAGCTGTGAACCAAATTCAGAGATTAGATAGTTATTTTTGGGGTTTTCATGTCTTCGAAAGCCAATGGAATAGTCATAAATCCATTGGAGCATCACATATTCTTGTAATCAGGCTTTTTACTCATAATCCCAAGAGGGCCTAGCTATTTAAAGCAGGTCCATGGAGATGTAGCCCAGGAGGGGTGAACTCCATCATCATCCACTGTGTTATGTGATTTTTGTGAGTTATGTTTCTGCATTTCATTTGTTGTATATGAGTTTTTAATTGATAATTAACTCATAATTTGATCATTAAAAACACCTAGTACGACACACATAAACCCCCTTCACAAGTGGTTAATATGAGACACTCCTAATCACATTTTTAATATTGATGAGGAAGCTTGCATAGAAATAACAAGTTTTACCATATTTAGATTAGAGTCTCAAGGGCCTTTTTATTATTGAACATCAAAGGGAAACATTAAAAAAAAAAAATTAACTCTAGGATATGGAACTCCAAGAGTTTGTGGGCCTCATTAGGGTTAGTTGGGTAGCCAACTTCCTGGGGTCGTAACTTGGTCATATGATATTTGTTTGATGTGTACAATAAATAGTTATAAATATCTTTGTGATTACTACAAGATTTGTGACTGAATATTTCCTATGGCTATGGGTCTATTGCGGACCTAAAAAATTCATTTAGCCTGGTCAAAATAGCTCCAGAAGTTCAAGACCCAAAAACCTGCTAAAATAATAAATTGTGCTAAAAACAGGGAAATTGATGAAACCGACTAGAGGTCTAGGTTGAATAGGTGTGTGGCCAATGATATCCACCTGGATCATTATGTATTCATCCATTCAAAAATAGAAACAAAACATGCAAAAATACATAGGGCCATTAAACATATACATACAAATACTCTACCTAAATAGATCCATAAAAAAATTCTACCTTTATAAGCTACATCGATTCAACACCATTATTTTCTACATGTAATTATATATCTAAATATAAAATAAAACTAAGATGGATCTATGCTAGTTTAATTTCCCCTAAATAGGTTATATTCAACATGAATACCATGGGTCAATACCATGAGTCAATTTTATTTATTATTATCATTTCACTATTATAGGTTATTTTTATTTTATTTTCACCAAATTTAAAATGTTTTCATTACATTACATTAAGTTGCACATCTCTACCATATTTTAATTTTAATTTTAATGTTAATTTTATTTTGACAGAGTTAAAATGCTTACATTACCTTACATTGCACATCACTCACAAACATATTGTTATGTATAGAACCTCTCATCCCAATAAAAAATGAGCAATTTTATTTTAAAAAAATGTTATATATTATATTTTAAAATAAAAATATTATATTCAAGATTTATGGGTTCTAATATGAGTAGCCTATATCCATCTTAACTTTGAATCTACCAAGCACTAAGAGGGTTCAAATATATTTTCACTTTAAAAGAGATTTTCATCTCAAGAGATTTGATCCCTCTTGGTGCTTGGTAGATCCAAAGTTAAGATGGATCTATGTTGGTTTTATTAACAAGCATAAGTATATTCCAATAGGTTTTCCTGGAGTTGCACTCAATCCTAAGATGGGCACCACACTCTTAGGCCTTTGTGATCTCCTAGTGGCACTATTTCAATCCTTAATGGTATGTAATTTTTACATTGAACTCTGAAGTATTCTTTCTCTTGCATCTTCCTTCCTCCAAGTTCACTCCTCTAAACTTGAATGTGATTCTAAAGAAAAACATCTTCAAACTTTATTTTCAAAGTGGTAGATATCTATAGTGAGTGCTCAATAGATAATCCTTTAGATACCTATATACAATGTCCCTTCTTTAACCCTAACATCATTGTCAAAGGCACTCTAACCCCTTAACCCTCCAGGAACCTCTTTATCTTCAAACACCTTAAAAACCTTAATTTTCTTCATCATTTAATCACTTTTATTACTATTTTATATGTTTAAAACCCATGATCTTTGATTTTTATCACTATACACAATTGAAATTTATGTTTCACTAAATATATTTATTTTGGTTTGTTCTAGGGTTAATGGTATTGTTACTACTTTCATTATTAACTTGACACTACCGAACTAGTCGATTCATGTGCTGATAATTTATCACTATTATGAACTAGTCCATCGATGTGCTCATGATTTATCATTTTTTTCATGCATATAACCCTAATGATGAATCAGTTCTAAGTGAACTCTTATATCGATACTATTTTTCATAAATTTTTCTTGGATTTTACTTTCAAACTAGTTGGGATTTGATCTTGTCTCGATTTTCTATCTTTGAATACCACTAGTATTCAAAAATATATGATGTAGTCGGATAATGAGTTCCCTAAAATAGTTATTTTATTAGATCTCTGATTTATTCTCACAATGGGTTGGCCAAGATAGTTATTCTATTAATATTTTCTAGTTTTTACTTTACGGAGAAAACATTGAAGAATCCATCCTCATCCTTATTGTGAGGGCCAACTCCATGCAAGAATCCTAACTCTCCTAGACACTTCTGACACGATACAAAACCATTTAAAATCCCTTTGGTTTGGGTATATCCCTAGGATTGTCAACATTTCTTCCTAGGTATGTCAACATTTCTTCCGATACCTTGGGGCCATCCAGCTGCTCCCTTGAAAAATGTTGAATGCTTGGTGGACCTGATGCAATGTTTTTTTTTATCAAAGATTCATCCATTTCACTACTATTAGTATTCATATTATTTAGTGGAATATAGGTTTCCATATCCATTTCCATTCTTTTTCATTTTCCACTAAATAATTTGAATAATAATACTAGTGAATGGATATGGAAACATTGATCCAAAATATGAAACATTGCATTAGATCCGTTAAGCATTTGACATTTTTTCATGTAGAAAATGGATGGCCCCAATGTATCGGAAGAAATGTTGATGATTAGAGGGAAAAACCATTCCAAATGGTTTTGTATAGTGAAGTATCGAGGAGAGTGAGGATTCTCGCATGCAGTTGGCCCTCGCAATAAGGATGGGGATGAACTTTGAGTGGATCAACATTCTCCTTGCAAACTGGAAGCCAGAAAATATTTATATAATAAATATATAGGGAACCCATTGTCAGAATACGTTATAGATCTTGTCAAAAGAAATCACCTTGGAATATGGTATTTCTCTTAAATTTTTTGGTTCTATGTTCAGGTGCCCTGCCCCATAGAAGAAGAATAAGCTCGTACAAAACCACAACTCTGTAAATCAAATATTTTCCAAGTTAATAATTTTCAATTATAATTCTTATTAATAAAAATTATTATTTTAATGTGTAGAGTAATATAAATATTCCTTTATAATTATTATTTGTATTATATGTTTTATTGTAAATATTAAGTTTGTATATGTTATTAATTAAATTTAAATATAAATTCTGAAATATAATGCATTTAAATATGAATTATTATTTTAGTATGAATATTTCTACACTTAATCACTTACGTAGATAAAAGTTTTTGGTGAATTGTGTGTTGTCATTTATTTTTCACCCATTTTTAGGGAGAAAAGCTTAATGTCCCTGAAGATGGGTGAAGTGTTCACCGGAAATGTTGGGTAGATAAATGAAAGCACACAATTAAACAAAAGCTTTGAACTACATGAATTATTATTTTAATTTCTATAGTAAAATCAATATTAATTTATAGTTATTATTTGTATACTATTATTTAAATTTATTTTAATGTAATGTACATATTATCATTTTTTTCCTTTATAATTTTATTGAGGCGAGAGGCTCATTCTACAACCCTGTATGATGGGATGTGTAATTTTGTTCATCGGTATACCCCTTGTTGTAGCTCCTAGAGACAACCTTGAGTTCCAAAAGACTAGTGCTTGGGAGATCTTAAAAATTAGATGTTAAATGTAGAAAATTTCTAGGGTGCCTCTGACAGAATATCGATTAAGAGAGTAATGGTTGTGGTGGTTCAAAAATGATGAAGACTTTGGAGTCTGATTCATGTGAATTACCCTATACTGCAAGAGGGCTCAGGAAGCTATATGACTCGGTGGCTTTCCAAATGGGCCAAGTACGAAACAATGAGCAGAGGATTTCAAAATATTTAAAGGTGTTGAGAAGGAACGGAGGAGGAGGAACCCGCAAAAGACAGGCTTAAAAGTCTTAAGAATTTGTCTCCCATGAACTCAGAATAAGTGGATGCAAGTGAAATATGACCAAAAATAGAGATTCGTGGAGTGCGAATTAAGGGAGCACAATAAATTTAACACATTAGGGTTATACATACACGAATTCATGGATAAAAATTCTTACCACTGGCAGCTACATTTAACGAATCATCAAAGAAGCAGAACATGAAGGATGATTATACATAAACAGGAGATTACTGATAAAAAAAAGAATACATATACATACTACTCATTGCTCCATATGAAATCCAAATAAATAGTGATGTATATCATATTATGTTCAAAAAAACTCTTCCAAATATGTGTCTCAGAGCATAAAGAGCACAGTCATACAGAACTACAACAAAATTTCTCCAAAATTCGGAACTCTTATTTCATCTCTGAACCCCCTACATATAGAGTTCTACCAAGGGTTTTCGATCGAATATACTTTCATAATCGACCCACACCCGAAAATAAAAAATATTGTAACCAATTAGCGGAGCGTGCATCAAGAAATCACTCCTGTAAACAGAAAATCAAAACAGAATCAGGAGAAATCACGATTTCACTAGAAAAAAATCATAATCAAATGGTAAAATAGAAAACATAGTTGGCCATAGAGGCCGAGTCCTAGAATCTTCAAAATGGGGCGGCGAGGAGTGGTCGTGAACAGGTGGGAAATCTGGCTTCCACTCAATTCCTCCTGCTGTCGGAAGCCTCCACTCCCTTGTTCTCATGATTTCCACTAACCGTTACCGAACGACCAACTATGTTGTGTGTGCTTGGCTCTTTAGCGGAGATTTCCTAGAGCATCTGAATCAACCATAGCTGTGTTTTTTCCACCAAAAACCCATGTTGTGCTTAGCTTGCAAAACCTGAGATCAGGCTTCAGAAGGCGGTCTCTGACATTAACACTCAACTAGACAATTTAACACTGAAAAGGGTGGGAGAAATTCGTGGAAGGGCTATTGATGACATGGTAGGAAGGTGGGGCCTAAAATGATATCGAAAATCGCAATCGGGGGTTGGGGATATTTCTTATGACCAGCGGGATGCAAATGTTATAACTTGCGAAGGGCAATGCGCGATGAGCAGGAGGTGATGTGGTAGGATGGAGGTGGGGCCCATCAATATATCGCATATCTCAATCGAGAGATTTTATTATGAGGAAGCGGGAGTAAAGGTTATGGTTAGCGAAGTGCAATGTGTGATGGCAGAAAGGCAAGGTGGCAAGACGGAGGTGGGGCCCAAGCTCATATCACAAATTACAATCAGAGCTTTTTTTATGGGAAAGCGAAGGGTAAATGTTATACTCTGTGAGGAGTGAAGTGCGATTGCGGTGAGTGGAAGATGATGTGGCATGAAAGAGGTGGGGCCCAACTTATATCGCAAATCGCAATCAGAGCTTTTGTTATCGGAGAGTGGAGGGTAAATGTTATACTCTGTGGGAGTGAAGTGAAATTGCAGTGAGTGGAAGATGATGTGGCATGATGGAGGTGGGGCCCAACTTATATCGCAAATCATAATAGGGGATTTTTTTATGGGAAAGCAAAGGGTAAATGTTATACTCTATGAGGAGTGAAGTGTGACGGGCAGAAAGGTTGGTGATCCAAAAAGGTAAGGGATAAGAGCTCTTTATTCTTTTGACTTTGGGGGTGTTCGCCCAACCTGCGCTTGGAGTGTTTTTCTTTCACTTCAGCCATTCCCTCCCTTCATTTGCTTAGCTTCCCATGTTTTCTTTTCCATTCAGAAAAAACCACAAGACAAAATTAGCTCCATTGGGGATGACGCACTCGTTCGAGTGTGTTGAGAACTCGAAGACCATTTGCTTGTGTTCTATTGGGTGCATGGAGTCGCAAATGCATATTGTAAATATAAATAGAAACTTCAACTGATTTTTGCACTGCAAGCTATCAAAACGGAAATCACTGCCACACCCTGAAAATCTTGAATGCTAAAATCTGACCCATGCTAAAACATAAAACTGCAAAGCAATCTGAAACTAAAACTAGAAATATGCTCATAGCACTGAGATTATTTGCACACCTACCTACCCTAATTTGTTGGAATTACTGTTATTCTAAATGATATAATAATGCCAGTGTAACCAGGCAAACCACTGCTCTAATAACTTTGTTCTTTCACTGTTTTTCACCAAACTCAAGAACAAACCTGTTGATGGTATTTGATAGGAATTCACAGCCTGATCTTCCTTGCAAGGAGTGTTTGTGCTCAACCTAGTGTTCCTAAATTGAGTTCATTAATTGTCAACCAGGGTTGGTAATCTGCTGAAGTGTGGTGTACTATATGTGCCTAAGTATTTGTTTCTCACTACGTTCTGTCTAGTGTTTTATGATGTTTTTGGTTTTTTATGGTTTTATGTTCACAAGGGAAAGAACTAAATGGTGGTGAAAAGAAGCTACTGGTTAAAAACAGAGTGAAGCCTAAATTATGGATGGAAAATGACAAATGAAAATACTGAAACAGAACAAAGCGTAAACTATGGCTAGCAAACAACAAATGCAAAGCTTGATAATGACTTCAAGGAAATAAATCACAACATGAGCTTAAAATTTATCCAATTCATTCATTAAATATGTGTTGGAAGAGCTTGGGAAATAGACAAGTTAAGTGTAAATGAAGTTCTCCTAACTAAACAATCAACAATCAACTTACAATGTTACAACATCTCATCCATGATTAAAGGTTTATTGGAATATATTTGGAAAAGAAAATTTGTAGCATAATAAGATTTCTACTCTAAAATAGCTTCTAATTCTGTTCTGCAACTCAATTTAACACCACTAGGCCTCACTCAGAAGTTATAGATTTCCTTTTTAGAATGGTCTTTGAGAAAAGGCTTGTTTGTGAAATGGTAAAAAGATTGCAAAATACTCTAGGTCTTAGACTGATACTAACTTCTGTCCAAATGATTATGTATTAATATGAGGTTGGAACAAAAGAAGTTTTGTAAATAATGAAGACCGTGGTATTTAAATTTAACAACTAATATAATTTAAAAATGCAATGGATGACAACTAAACTGGAGTGCTAATACAGTGAGCTAAGACTAAACTAGAGTGCCACTAGTCTATTTGAAGTACAGTGAACAGTGTTAAACTGAAAAGCCATTATCAAACTGGAAATGAAATGACAGAGCTGAACCAAATGCATTCTACCTCCGGAGTGCTATAACTAAATTAACATGCAACTAACCTAAGGAATTCTACAGCCCATCTTGTTCAGTATGAATGATATTTTGGAAGAGTTTGTGAGAACAAGTATGGCTGTATTATTCAATGCAATTTAACATAAACATAAGACTGAAAGCAAATACAACTAGAAACTAAGACACCACAGCTGTTTCTTATTCGTTGTTCATGATATTTTGGAAGAGTTTGTAAGAGTAAGACCAGCTGTGACACTTAGTGTAAATAAGCAACTAAAACCTACAATACCACAGTTATGCCTTATTCATCATAATGATATTTTGGAAGAGTTTATTAGAGTAAGTCCAAATGTGATAATTAACGAAAGAAAATGCAATTAAAACCTACAATACCACAGTTATGCCTTATTCATCATAATGATATTTTGGAAGAGCTTATTAGAGTAAGTCCAACTGCGATAATTAACGAAAGAAAATGCAATTAAAACCTACAATACCACAACTATGCCTTCTTCATCATAATGATATTTTGGAAGAGCTTATTAGAGTAAGTCTAGCTGTGATAATTAATGTAAACAAGTATGAACATAAACTTCAGAAAATTTCCTAAACTAGAAATAAAAAGGAGACTAAAATACTTATCTACTGTATAAACAAGGCTGCTCAGGAGGCAGGGGCCCTCTACCACCAGAGTAGCACAAAATTTAATTCAAGATTGACTTCAACGCTTTCAAGGAAATGCTGCTTCTTTCATTAAAGAGAGATTACTTCAAAACAAAGTGTTTTCGGACTTCAGAAATCTAGCAGTCAACCATAAAATCTAACCAAAATCTAACCTCGTCCCTTGGTTTCCCGAGCTACATTTATAGCAAATTTACATAACAGAATCTGAGATAATCCAAGGATAATTGTCTTTCCATATTAAAATTGAACTAGAACTCTAAAGGTGGCATCGTAATATGACTAAGGACATCTGGATTGTCCTTGTCCTATTAGGAGTCTATCTCCTAGTTTGAGTTCCCACGTGCATAACCACGTTGTTGTAGCCCCTACAACACCCTCCAAAAAAAGATCACCGTTTCAAATTTTTGGAGCCCCTTAAAACTAAAGAGAAACTATTAAGTCGCCAAGTCGCCAAGTCGCAAAGTTAAACTATTGATGAAAACCGCGACCCCGCAACTTTGCGACCCCGCGACCCCAGGTCGCCAGGTCGCAAGGTCGCAAATCCCCAAATTTAACGAAAAGTGCGACCCAGCGACCTTGCGACCCAGCGACCCCAGGTCGCCAGGTCGCCAGGTCGCTAAGTCGCAAATATGCAATTTTAATGAAAAGTGCGACCCAACGACCTTGCGACCCTGCGACCCCAGGTCGCAAGGTCGCAAAACTCTGGAATTAATTGATTTGCGACCCAGCGACCCGCATTTATTGCCCGCACGTGTGACCTTCTATATAAGGGAGGTCGCCAGGTCGCATTTTACACATTCAGCGATTTGAAAGAAAATGCCTCTGACAGCTCGACTGGCGCGATTTTCCCGGGTAAGTTGCCATTTCCTCCTGCTTTTTCCATTATGAGCATTTCTTGCCAAAACCCATGTCCCCTTAGGCCTTTAAACTGCCCTTTGTCTGAGCTTTTATATTTTTTGAGTGTTTTGTGAATCTGTTTTCTCCACAAATGTCCAACCTCACCACATTTCTGGTTCAAACTCTCGTAGCTTTGCCCCTTGCTCTTAAAACCATTCCTCAGCTCTGCCTGGACCCAACTAGCTTATAAATCCTCAAGAGGAGGGAGAAAAGAAGACTCACGGTTGCGTGCACGCAAAACCCCCCCGGCAAGCCTTATCGCGACCTGCAACCCAGCGACCTAGTCGCGAGGTCGCAAAGTCGCATTTTTCCAAATTTCTGGAGTCTGCGACCCAGCGACCCGGCGACCTAGTCGCGAGGTCACAAGGTCGCATTTTCCATTTTTTCCGGAGAGTTGCGACCCAGCGACCCAGCGACCTGGTCGCGAGGTCGCAAGGTCGCGCCTGAACCTTTTTCTTGCAATCCGCGACCCAGCGACCCAGTAAACCAGTAACCCAGTTTTACATGTGTCACAGCTAAATTTCATCACTAAACTGTAACTGGTTTTATATCATCATGTCATTCTTATCTTGGGATTCCTTTATGAATTTGACAGGTGAACTTCAAGAAGACATAGAGTGCATATCTATTTTATCAGATTCTAGTGACATGGCGCCCCCGCTGTTGAGGAGGTAAATCCCCTCTGCGGACAGAGGCGATCCCTACTAGCCCAGCAGGGGTCTAGCAACAAACAAACAATGCTATGACGCAAGCTCCTAGTTACGAATGAAAGACTTGGGATAAGAGCCTACCTGGATTCCAACGCTAGATCCGAAGAAGAAGATGTCCCCGTCCTTCAGCCCTGCGTATCACAAATCCTTCCACGATCTCCGTGGATGAACATCACACGCGTAAGAAACGAACAGATACATGCAGGCTAGAACCGTATACGGACCAAAAACATCTACGAAAAGATATTACTCGCATTAACATGATAGAAAAAGGAGTGGAACCATAATCATAGTCATCTATTAAAGTGATAAACGAATAGAAGTTACAACCAAGTTCTGACGTCGCAGCTTCCTTCGAACGGGTCTCCGGTTGTCCACGTCTCGCAAAGCTCGCCAAGGAAAGGAAAACCTCTCCAGAGTCTCGTAACAATGGTCTCCTCGCTTGAATGGGCCTTAAGGGAAAGAAGGGATTCTTTACAGCACAAAGGCACTTGGGAATAGGGAGATGCAAAGCTTCAGCACTTCCAGACTAGCTTGCCATGGATCCGAGCAAGCTTTTATAGATGGGGAAGGAGGGAGTTGGGATCCCTATTATTATGGGATTGGCCCTATCAACAAGGAAGGTTCCATAGAAGGTGGCAAAACTACTTCCCTTCCATAGAACTCCCGCAGCCAAACCTCCCAACTCAAGATAGGCAATGGTTGTGAGTTTGTTTGAACTCAACTTCCGCCATCCATATTTAAAAAAAAGTCCCTAAAGTGGGTGGCGCGATTGCTTCTCTATGACAGAGCGCCAAGTGGCGCGACCTCTTTACAGGATTTCCCTGATTGGCGCGAGCACTGAACTGTCTACCCGCGCCAATGCAAAAAGAGCTGTTTTTCATGGATTTTGCAAGGAGATGTCTCAAGGGGAAATGAAGTTCATACTCAGAGGGATGCATTGATGATGTTTTCAAGGCATGAAAGTGTTCACAGGTCACATAATGGGTCCTCCATTGTGCGGGATGGGGAATGGTAGGGACGGTGACAAATTACTGTGTAACAGATGCCCCCTAAAGCATGAGGCCCGAGAGAGAGAGGGGTGAAATGCTTTACGAGAACATGTCCAATTGAAGGCCCGCCGTCGGAAAACCTGCACAGAAAGATACAACCGATATCTCAAGTACATGATGTATATATATGGTATGGACGCAGCCATCCGAACAGAGTATGCTATAATCCGGATCTAGGGTATGGGCGCAGCCATCCAACTAAGATCAAACAAATAGACTCTGGTATGGTCACAGCCATCCAATCATCGAGTCATGTACATAATGACAATAATCCACAATCGCAGCCTGGATTACAACAGACACAATCCAGGGTCTTGCGCTCCATCTCGACCCAAACAAGTACAAGTTCTAGCATGCGAATGTGTGAGCTGATGTCGAACATGTAAGAACATCGTCTGATTACCAGCCAATGATGAAAGCTGTTAACAGACGCGAGAGAAACCACCAATAATGACGATGGTCCTCAAGGTACTACAAGTACAATCCACGGCGTGTGAATAAATGAGCTGACGTCGAACACCCGCAGAATCATCCGATCGGAGGCCAATGATGAAAACCTCACATCGAATGCGACGAACCTGCCATTAAGGCATGCAGGCTCCAAGGTACCATCAGGAGTCTCTAGACCAACTTCCTGGATAATGAGTTGAAGTCGACAGGAAGTGACCTTGATCGAAGGTGGGCCATAACGATTCCCACATCATCGACACGAGACAGAGGAACATAATGTTTTGTTGTGAATCAGGATCATATGAGAAACAGAGAAAGGTTGATATTCGCAGAGGTCAACTTCTCTTGAACATATGAACGACACGAAAATGGACTTGGCAGTATTTGGCATCAATCGATCAGAGGTCATGGTGACGAGGCAGTGAACAGATGAGAGGTCAAAAGAGATTACCCAAACCCATGGAAACAAAGTGAAGCAACGAGATGAGATGTCCCCAACCCGACACGAATGCAGACAAGTGCCATGTTCAAGAGCGACATACTGCCGACGACAACGACGATGGCTCCATTTTTCCCCCACCATTTCTGGCGAGTACCCCAATTATTTTTGATAACAAGCTTGAAGGGGATAGCATATGCTTGTGATATAAGTCCACCCTTCGGGCGAATCCATCCTAGTGCATTTAACGAGTCCTAGGAAGGAGAAACTCGGAGAACGTCATTTCGACGGAATCCAATGTCATCAGGGTTTAACGAGTCCGACAAAGGAAGAACTCGGCGTCTTTTCATGTTTAGAGAGTTTGAAAAGACAGCGGAAAAGAAAACTCCACAGGTCCCTTTTCGTAAATAGTTCCCCAGATCCGAAAAGGTAGAAAACAATATCCGGGAAAACCTCCTAGTCGCGATAGGCTAGGGTATTCCTTTTTCGTAATCGATCCGTCCCAGCCCGAAAAAGGGTTAAACTTATACTGGGTGGATGTCGATTCGTGTCCATTTTAACGAGATCGAAACGACAAGGGCCTCGGCAATCTTTTCATATTTAGAGAGTCAGAAAAGAGCTGAAAGATGACTCCTCCTGGAGGAACGAGTGGTATAAAGGGTAGCAACTGGTTTCGGTAATGGTGGAACTACTCTGAACAAATAAAGGTCGAGAGGCTGGCTAACAAGACCACTCATAGCAGCGGTTCCTCAGGAACGGGTAAAACAACCAAGTGAAGGCATATGATCGGCCAAGCAGATAATGACGATGGAGTGAGAAAACCAAGGCTCATCTGGCAAAACAGGCTGATAAGATGACAATCACAAGGGGTAAAATGGGAAAGGTTTCATTTTTACACAAGCTTGAAATCAGGAAACTCTGCTTGAAGTTGGTTTCATTTTTACACAAGCTTGAAAAAAAGATAAACTATGCTTGAAACCGGTTTCATTTTTACACAAGCTTGAAACGGAAACAAACTATGCTTGAAAAAGTAAGCATGCCCCTAGCATGGTGACTCAATTCGAGGTACATGCCCCCCAAGCTTCATTCCATATGAAAGGCAGATGGAGTGAAGGTTCAAATTACGAGATCAAGAGAAAGACTCGACTGGGATTTTACGAGATCTAAACAAAGACTCGAATTGAACGGAAACGTGTTTCATTATTTTAACGAGGTTGACACATTAAAAGAACTATCCTCAAACACCTTGTTTCATGGTTTAGGGAGCTTGACACAAGACCAGGAACTGTGCTCCGACAAACCTTGTTTCATTTTTTAAGGAGCTTGACACAAGACAATGAACTATGCTCCGCCAACCTGGTTTCATTTTTTAAAGAGCTTGACACAGGGGAACTGTGCTCTAACCGACTTACATCAAAATGAACAAGAAGGCGGCGCTTCCAAGAGTTCCACTCCCGATGGAAGGAAAACATTTTGGAAGTCAGGACCCAATGCCCCCAGCACCTGATGCACGACGGCATCATCACTGGGCACAGGCACGGGGTAGGTAGACACATAGTTGACCTGCAGTGGGGCAGAGACAACAGGTGGATAAAAACCAGGAGGGGGTGATGGCGGACCAGTTGCCACATTAGGACCAAAGAATGACAGCTGATCAATGGTCACGATCCTTCCTTCATGCGGAAAACAGGCCACACGAAAGAGGGAGGAGACGAGCGCTCCCATGGCATATTTGTAATCGCGCCCCAAAAGCAGATTGAAATCCAAGGGGCCTGGAATGACCATCACGTCCATATGGACGGTTTTGCCTCCCAAAGTAACAGGTAACCTTGGAAGGATCCCCAACGGTTGACTCGTCCTTCTGTTAAAAGTGAGCAGATTCTGCGTAATAGGCGCAAGCGGCGGCGAACCGAAAGCTTGCCAGGTAGTTGAAGACAGAATACTAACAGAGGCACCTTCGTCTATAATGGTGCTGGGTACAACCAGACCAAGAGCCTGTACCGTGATCTCGAAAGGCACATAAGACGGAAGGCGAAATCCTGCAAATCGATTCCAGTCAAAGGAAGCGACCAAACTACTCGGAGGGGCTACCATCGACAAGCGAAGGTCTTCCCCTGATGTTACGGAAGAAGAAGCCTCCTCCATGACCTCCATCTCGAAGGCGGGAGGAATATCCTCCGTAGCCTCCATCTCGGGAGGCGGAGGAGCAGCTTCTCGAAGTACAGGGACAGGAGAATCTTTCTCCAAGTCTGAAGAGTCTGAAGAGATCAGACGGACATGGGGGGTGTGAGGTCCACTCTCGATAGAAAATACCTGGTGCACCGTGGACGGGGCCAGTTCAACCGATCCTACGACCAATGGTTGGTCAGGGACGGATTCGTGAATTTGAATTTCTGGGGGAGTGGGATCGACCAAGGATGACTCTTGACCAATCATAGTATCAGTAGGTGGAAGACTCAAAGAAAGCTGTTTATAACCAGCTGGGAGGCATGGTGCGGAAACAGCCGGGTTGTCCAACACTCGCTTGGCTTCATCCATATAAGGACAAAGGTGAATGGCATGGTGCCCTTCACACAACTTACAGGGACTAGTGATCTTACCCTGCTTCTTAGGAGCCTTATCAGTACCAGTTGAAGACATGCCCCCAACTTGACTCCCAGAAGTCAAAGGCAACGGCGGACGGCCATCGGACCATGCTTCGAGCACCTTGGGGATGCCAGGGCAGTCTCGAAGAAGATGGTCTCCCGTGCACAAAAGGCAAGGGAACTTGACTTTCCGTGGAGGGTTGGAAGGTTTATCAAGAGGAGACGTTTCAGAAGCAGCAGCTACAGATTTAGCCTCTCTCTTATCGGCCTTCTTCTTCTTTGTCTTCTTCTTCTTCTTAGCTACCTGGTTACTCGAATCCAGACTTTCACCAGGCGAAGTAGAAGATGAGGACGCGGAAATAGGCGAAGAAGGGAAGAGGTCCACCTTGGAATCAACATGATGTTGTTCAGGTGGAGAAACTGATTGAACAGTAGTGGAGACATTCGGGACAACAGAGGTTGAGAACAACCAAACCGGCAACCCAACCGTTAATCCAGGAAGGGACAACGTCGCCATGTAAGGAGCACCAACATTTCCAAAAGGAGGAAAATGACCAGGATTCCCTTCTGAGGGGATTCCTTGGTTGGTAAACTCTGAAAAAGTTGCCATCAAACTCAAAACCACACAGGGGCTGAAAACGAGTTAAGACACACGATTAAACGGTCAACAAGCAATATCTAAGCGGGCGTGTAATCGTGGGTGATTAATTTTACCACATTGGAAAGTAAGAAATTCTACCGTTTCATATTTTAAGAGTCGAGAAACGATAAAAAGATGACTCTATCTCTTTCAGAGTTGACACAAGCGTGAAAGGACAAGCGCTTGACGGTCCTTTCAAGTTTAGGGAGTCAGAAAAGACCAAATGACTGCTCAGGAAAAACTAGGCACAAAGGGTGTACCAAATATCCGTGAACTGCAATATACACCTTGGTTTCAAAAATGAAACAGAAATCGACCAAGGACTTTCCGTACGTGCAGGTAGTCTCCCCGAATGTCGTGTTCGGTGTATCACGGGTATAGGGCGGCAGACTCGGCTTCCTATGGATAAAGGATTGAAAACCTATAGGGGTCTCCCTTTATATACGCGACGGTACAGGGAGCACAAGTCCGTACTAGCGCTGTCTAAAGCCAACAGGCGAACGACAACTGCTAGGTTTAACGACGCCGGAACACGTCTCTAGCCTAGACCTTCTAAATATGTTTCGTTAAGTTCCAATGCTGCCTTAGGTTAATTGAATAAATTTTACAGTTGATCTTCAATTAAGTTTCAATTTCCAGGCCCTATCGTATGTAGTATCTCCTAAATGCAAAGCTATATGTCACAGTGCAACATTTCGTTCGATGAAAACTAATTAGAGAAGAGTTAAGAGCTTTTACAAACGAAATGAAAGGAAACCAAGCAACGAGATCTCTAATGCAACTAACGCAATTGACAACTCTTCATTCAAAACACTAATCACTAGTGATAAGGAAAAGATCACAATTTGCACTAATTAACCAAAGCAAAAGAGATTTTTTTTTTTTTTAATTTTCAATGTTTAATGGCTAATGTGCACTGAAAACAAAAGGAACAATTTGAGAAATGATATCCAAGAGAGCGAAACAAACAACATTCACTCAACAAAGCAAGCAACCAAATCTCCAAATCGACCCAAAGTCCCTCAAAGCAAAGAAAGACTCGAAAACTCCCAATGGACCGTGTGATCTAGGTCCAAAGCAAGGGCAAACGAATTCTGAATGAAAGAATAAACAATCACTCAAAAGACGCAGCAAAACAACCAAAGACCGTTAAGAGAGCGTGGAGAATCAATCAACAAGTTGACAGGACAATCAAGACACCAAAACTCCCAAGGAGGGCTCGATTCACTATGCCACTAGATGCCCTAGGGCTCAAATCGTGAAATCGATAGACATAGGCAAACAACCAAAGGATAGCGGTGAATTCCAGTCAAACAAGACTCCAACACACTCAGACAATCAGGAAATCAAGAAGAAAAGTACTGGTCAAGCTCAGAAAGCCAAAAAATGAAGAAACTCAAAAAAGTCACAAGGGTGGCGCGACTGTGGCCTTGAAACTAGCGCCAGAGGCCGATTGGCGCGACACAGACAAATGCAACAAGCGCCAAGTGGCGCGACTGTCGGGTTAAAACCCGCGCCAGTCGAGTTCTTCAATAAAAATTAAAAAAACAAGCTATTCTAAAAGTAGACCAATACAAGCTAAGCAAACCAAGAGGCTAAAATAATGAAAGAATCCAACCCAGAAGGTTCATCAAGCAAGGAGAAACAATCAAAGCGAACCAATCATAAAAGGGACAAGGAAAACCGAACGATCCCCAGTGGAGTCGCCAATTTGTTGAGGAGGTAAATCCCCTCTGCAGACAGAGGCGATCCCTACTAGCTCAACAGGGGTCTAGCAACAAACAAACAATGCTATGACGCAAGCTCCTAGTTACGAATGAAAGACTTGGGATAAGAGCCTACCTGGATTCCAACGCTAGATCTGAAGAAGAAGATGTCCCCGTCCTTCAGCCCTGGCAGATCACAATCCTTCCACGATCTCCGCGGATGAACACCTGCACATAGAAGAAACGAACATATACATGCATAGGAACCAGCATACGTAACTAAACATCGGTCAGAAAAGATATTACTCGCATTAACATGATGGAAAAAGGAGTGGAACCATAATCATAGTCATCTATTAAAATGATAAACGAATAGAAGTTACAACCAAGTTCTGACGTCGCAGCTTCCTTCGAACGGGTCTCCGGTCGTCCACGTTTCGCAAAGCTCGCCAAGGAAAGGGAAACCTCTCCAGAGTCTCGTAAAAATGGTCTCCTCGCTTGAATGGGCCTTAAGGGAAAGAAGGGATTCTTTACAGCACAAAGGCACTTGGGAATAGGGAGATGCAAAGCTTCAGCACTTCAAGACTAGCTTGCCATGGATCTCAGCAAGCTTTTATAGATGGGGAAGGAGGGAGTTGGGATCCCTATTATTATGGGATTGGCCCTATCAACAAGGAAGGTTCCATAGAAGGTGGCAAAACTACTTCCCTTCCATAGAACTCCCGCAGACAAACCTCCCAACTCAAGATAGGCAATGGTTGTGAGTTTGTTTGAACTCAACTTCCGCCATCCATATTTAAAAAACAGTCCCTAAAATGGGTGGCGCGATTGCTGCTCTATGACAGAACGCCAAGTGGCGCGACCTCTTTACAGGATTTCCCTGATTGGCGCGAGCACTGAACTGTCTACCCGCGCCAATGCAAAAAGAGCTGTTTTTCATGGATTTTGCAAGGAGATGTCTCAAGGGGAAATGAAGTTCATACTCAGAGGGATGCATTGATGATGTTTTCAAGGCATGACAGTGTTCACAGGTCACATAATGGGTCCTCCATTGTGCGGGATGGGGAATGGTAGGGACGGTGACAAATTACTGTGTAACACCCGCTATCTCGGAGGAAGGACAAGCAAGTAGTGGAAGAAATTGATGAGCTGGAAGTGGTGTCCCCACCCCCAATATACAGGGATACACTATGTACCTTTGCAAAAGAAGACAGTATGCGATGGTACCAAGTGTATCATGAGTTCGCCATACCAGAAGAGGAATTTCGAGAAGATCTCCCAGACCGGGAAATATACTTGGAAGTCAAGAAGTCCAAACTACATCTGGCAGGGGCGCATCCAGCCATATTTCCATGTCCTGAGGTGATAGATTGGATCATACAAAAGATGGATCCTAAGAAGTTTGTGATCCGAGACAGCGAAGGCAGGGCTTTCGCTACGCTCGTAGGCACAGATGCTCACCTCTACTACTCGTTGCCTCGCCCGGATGAGCATTTCACTCCAGAATGGGCTATTGCTCACGCTGTTCCGATAGTTGATACTATTAGATAATGGTGGGAGGAGCCCAAGAAGTTCAAGGTCAAGAAAGACCAAGAATACTCGGTGGCTAGCCTGAGGAAGGTTTATAAATTGGTTGCCGCCATGCTTTGCAGGCTTTACGGGCGCCCGGATTGCTCCACTTTCAGCGGTAGTTGGGCTACCATCATGGAGTATGTGACAACACATGGCACTCATTTCAACTGGGCCGGCATACTGATGACTTCGATGCAGACCAACTTGAAAGCGGCATTGGCCCCGGATGAAGGAACGCCTGTCGAATTTTACATGGCCTCTTACCTACTGGATGCTGTCTGCGCAAGAGTACACTTCGAGGGATGGGCACACAACTGGGATTCCGAGCAGTCGCGTGCAATTCATCTGCAACTCAAGGTATTCTGGGAGTCCAAATACAAACAGGATATAGATCAGATCTCCCAAGTGTTTATTCCCTCTCTATATAGACACTTATTTGGCCAAGATGCCCCCTGCATGTCTTAGCGGGCCAAGGAGACTCTAGTCAAAGTGGCACACTGGTTCCCTTTCCCCGGGTATACCTTCATCCGAGTCTTTGGAACTTACAGGGCACCACATGCTATGCCTCGCTTTGTGACAGACAAAATGCTCATCCAAGAGGTATGCTTCCAGATGTCTCAAGGCTTCTCCAGCGTCCTGTCTAAAGGCAAAAGAAGTCGTGGCCCACGCTACCCCTCACCATTGGCGCATGCACAGTTAAAGACTTCAGGGAAGTAGCAGCGGAGGGAGAAGCAATGAAAAGTTATCAGCTTGGGGCGCTAGAACACCAAACATATGACCCAGAGAGAATAGTTCCTGAACACTGCCTGAAAGCTAAATTCAAATGGACTTATCAGCATATTGAGTGCCCGGCAGAAGACGAGAGAAGGAACTGGTATAATGCTGAGAGACAATTTGCTCCGGGAGTAAACGTGGTCCAAGAAGATCCAGATGATCAGAGCCTAGAAGACAGAAGTCATCAGTTAGGAGGTTCCTCTTCCTCTTTACCCAAGAAATCTCGGACCAACACAGGGCTTACTCCATCCATCCAACAGAAAGAAACAGAAGCAAAAGCCCAGCAAGAAAGGGAAAAGAAGATAAAAGAGGATGAGGAAGCACGCCAGAAGAGTGCAACAGAAACACAGAAGAAGAAGCAGGCCAAGGAGGCCATGAAAGAAAAGGAGGGAAAGGAGGCACAGGCTGCAACAGAACGGGCACTTAAGGCAGAGCTGGATAAAGCAGAAGCTGAACGCCAAAAGAAGGCCGAACAGGTTGCGGAAGCTGAGCACCAAAAGAAGGCCGAACAGGCTGTTGCAGTTGAGCGGAAGAGGAAGGCCAAAATAGAAGCAGCAGCAGAAGCTGAACGCCGGCAAAAGGAAGAAGAGGAAAAGAACACAGAAGAAAGGGAGGATGACATGCTGGAAGATATTGAGGTAAATCCCCTCGACATACCTCTGGGCGGTACCAAGCTTTCTGATGTTACATCCCCCCAGGGGCAGGAAGAGGATGTATTTGACCTCACCAGACTCACATTCGATCAATTCTCTTTCAAAATCCGACAAGAGAAAAGAAGGTCACTGGCGCAAAGTCCCTCTGCCACATCCACAGTTGCAACAGGCAAAGACATAGTCCTTGATACCAGGACTAATCCTGTAATGATAGCATCAGCAGGTACTGCTTTCGCCGCAGCCACGGAAGATAACGTAACCAGAATGAGTAGAGAAATAGTCTCTCTAAAAAATAGACTGCAAGCAGCTGAGCAGCGCGAGAAAAGAGCAGAGCAGGAGAAAGTAGAGTTGAGAGCAGAAGTGCAACAACTTCGAAACCAGACTCCACCGGTAAATGAAGTCCCACTGGCCATTTTCAAGGAGTGTGAAGTGTTGGAAGTAACCATGAGGCAGGTGTATGGAGAAATGTTCACCATCAAACAAACAGTCGCCCCACTGGTAAGAGCACGAGCAGAAACCAAGCAAAAGCACGAGCAGCTCAGGGAGGCCTCACAGGCCTTAGACAGGATGATGGGCTGGACAGTACAATACCCTCAGGCACCTGAAAATTTGCCCAAGAGGGATTGGATTCATACACAAGATGCTAAGGTTCAGCTCCGTATGGCAATACAATCTAAGGACAAACTATCTAAGGACTTGGACAAAGTAATGTCTTCATACAACCACCTGATCAGCGGTATCGACTCGATGCACACTTTGCACCACATTCCGTCGCTTGGGGCATTGGACGAAGAGATAAGCTGGGAACAAGTGGATCAGGACATCCAGTCATTTTTGCAGCCTATCAAGCAAGTCGCTGCTGATCCGGAGCCCTCAGCATCTCAAGAACATCTGAGTCAGTTCATTTCCACTCCAGCGCGGATTTATACCAAGCTTGCCTCGCTTTCAAACCAGATCTCACAGAAAAGGGAAACCTTAGTACCAAATGCTTTGGAATGCATGCATCAGTTGAAGGAGGAGGTCCCTCTGGTTTCCCCCATAGCGGCAGAGTACCGGACATGGAAATATTTTCTCAAGGAGCAACTGATTGACTCTCCTAACATCAACATTGCGCGTCCATCTCCACAGCCCAGTAGCAGCAAGTCATGAGCAGCAGTTAGAGCTAGGTCACAGGTCGCACCAACAGGACAAGTCGCAGGTCGCACTGCCTATCCAGGTCGCAAGTCGCGCATACCAGACAAGTCGCAGGTCGCAACCTCTTCTAGGTCACGAGGCAACTCAACAGGTAGGTAGGCGAAAAGTCGGGAAGCCCAAAGGGCAAGTTTGTGCTATAAAACTCCCTACGAGGAAAGTAATATGGGCTTTTCTTTTTGGAAACTCAAGAGCTACATGACATTGTATTGAAAGATTATTCTCTTGTGCATATGAATATAGATTCTTGCTAAAACACCCTATGGTTATGATGTGTTTTGCTGTGCGAACACTGTGTGTATTCCTTGTACAGTTTCAGAACATCCTATGATTAATGAAGCTGCACTCTTCATGTCATCATTTATGCGTCACGGCTATATGTGTTGTATTAATTATGTTCATTTTATCATCTGCTCTATTAATGAATGTTAATGAACTATTTTGTTAGCATTTCGTTTTATCTTTCAGAAAGCAAAGGGATATCTCATCATAAAGAACTATTTCTTTTGTGGTCAGACTACCATATAAGCATTACCCCCAAAGATGTGTTGCTAATGACATCTCCTGAGGTGTACATGCTTTATTTATAATCTTTCTACGCATAGTGTTTGATTCATGTTTAACACATCAATCCTGTAATCTGTATCATGTGAATAAGTGTATGTCCGCAGGTTCAATGAGTTCCTTTTGAGACCTAAGGGAAGGCGTCTTAAGCGGTAGCCGGACCCACACCTCGGACGGGATCCCTACTCTAAACGGTTCAAGGTCTAATTGGGACTTTCTACCGGGGAGATCCCCTACTGTTGGCCGGACAAATTTTCCCTTCAACACACGTACAGAATTCCATTCAATCTTCACGGAGAGAAAAAAATGCTGAGGGCATGATCTGGAATATGACCATGTGTGGTTTTCTTTGAGAGGACACCTGGAACCTGCTTAGACATGAAGACAACTGCAGAATTGGCAACTAGCTATAGAATGTCTCCATTCTGGAGCTAGTCCTAGTTCAAAAAGCATTACAATGACGAAATCATAAAAACATAGCAAGTTAGTCATAATATTCATTCTTAAAGAAATTTTAACTAATTTCATTGATCATTTGAGCCTAGGATTAATAATGGACAAAAGAAATGGAGTGGAATGTGGTGGAAGAAAGAACATTCTTGGAGCTCAACATACCCCCACTGCTAGATTCTTGCATGTCTTCATGCAACTATTCCATGAACTCAGAGACCTTTGAAAGAACATCCAACCCTCTTCTTCTACTCTGCCTGGTAGTTAAAGGCCTTCTGGGCTTCCTGATGACTAACTTGAACCTTAAATTGGTAAGTGCCCTGATTAACTTTTTGTTCCTCTTTTTCAACTTTTCATTGGCCTTTTCCACTTTGTCCATTTGTAGAGACAGGGTTGAGTTCATACTGGTTTTTAGTTTAACTTGCTCCCTCAAAATATCATTCTCAGTCTTGATATGTCTATTAAGTACTTCTAGCTCATACTTATCTCTTCTTAGCACATCTATTTCGGACTGTGGAGGACTAGGGGTTCTGTCTCTACTCTCTAAAGCTTTTCTCTCCAATGTTTCAACATAGTTGTAAATTTCTTGCTGTGCAGGATCAATTTCTGGAACTTCTTCATCAAAATCCTCCTCAGTAGGTGTTTCTTCATCTTCTATGTTTATGACTCCAGTTTGTTTAAATTTTTTTTTCTTTAGTATCCCCCTCAGTTTGTGGCTCCTCCTCGGTTGAGATGGCCCTTCTCCTTTTTCTCTGGCAAATTTTCTTATGATCCTTTCTTTCTTAAGCTGCTTCTTAATCTGAACTAATTTTTCAGAGATCATTTCTTCACTGCTTTCTTGTATTGTTTTACCAGTTTCAGTTTTGGAGGATTTCCATCTTCTGCTTCTTTTTGTAGGTTGATGTTCAGGTGAAGGTTCTTTTGGTTCCTCAAAGTGATTTCTCACCAATAATTCTTTCCAATTATCCCCTATTTTTCTCAAATGATGTTCAATCAAAATCTTGAATAAACCATGGTGGTATAAGGTTGTCTCCAGAAATTGAATTCTCTTTTGAACACTTGAAGCCATTTTCTTTAAACTTTGCAGCAAGAAATAGGGCAAATTAAGTTCTTCTTCTAGAAAATTCATTATCAACCTAATATGGTAAACATAGAAAGTACCATATCTACCTTCACAAGTGATGAATTTTTGCAGGATAAGTAACATGTTCCTACATTTGTTCTTTAATGCAGAACTAGGGATACCCTTTTTAAAAACAGTGACATCCATACCTGGTGACTTGAGTATCTGCTTCCATGCTTCATTATGGAATTCTCTGTTCTTAAACCACCTTTCTCCTTGTCTAGGCAGTCCTGTTGCTTCTACAATAAAAGCCTCTGTGACAGTGAATTTAATATCTCCAACTTCAACCTCGGTCCCATTAAAAGATCTTGCAAAAGTTTTAGTAACCTCTTTGTGGAAGCCACTGAATTTTTCAAGGAATTGCAACCATCCTACTTGTTGTAAGATTTCTCGGATTTGGGGATAGCCTTCCAAGTATTTAGTGCCAACTGGTTCTGTTCTCATGATGAGGCCCATAACTCTTCTTCAATCTTCAATTCACCAGCCTTCTGCTCACGGTGAGAATGGTCGTTAACAAGTTGTTTTTTCTCCCCAAATGTTTCCTCTGTTCACGGTGACAATGGTTGTTACAGAGATACCTATGTTTTACAGAATGAAATGGTTAAGAGTTGGCTGCGGGAAAGAGTGATATGGAGTGGTTACGGAATGAATTAATGAGGTGAGGTGAATAAAACGAATCAATGAGTGAAAAGACCGCGGAGATATTTTGTAACGAATTCAAAAATCATCATTAAATGCTTAGTGATGTGACTAATCCAATCACTTCAGCACTTTAACCATTTATATTTTGAAATGATGATCGGATATGGGTTTTGAAATGGTGGAACAGAAGGAGTTTTATCCAAAGTTTTTGCGGGAGGTTTGTTAGGCAAGATCAAAAAAATTAATTAAAACAATTTTTGAATAATATACAACTAAACTACGCTAAAATTTTTCATGATATGTCATTATAATCACTTCATACCTTTTCCTTTGCTTTGATTTTCTTGTGATCTTCATATGCTTTGCTCTCCCCTGAAAATCATTACTTTTTGAGTCTTCATAACCTTCTTGATTTTGCTTGTTCATAGATATACAGGATCATTTTGTTGCAAATCAAATGATTACTAGCCAGTGCTTTCAGGCTCTCTAGTTGCAGAATGTCTGCCTGGCTGCAGAATGTTTGACTAGCTGCAGAATGTCCAATTGATTGCAGAATGTACTTGTAGAGGACTTGAAATATGGTTTGAAGCTGGAATGATGAAAGGTTGCATGAAATGAATAATGAAATATGGTAGGATAGAGTATGAATGAAATGAATAATGGAGTGGAATGGATCACAACTTATGAAATGGAGTGGAAAAGTGCCCTGCAATTTCTGCTGTGTATTATTCAATTGCAGAAAGGAGATCAAACTTAAAGATTTGAAATGGAAATGAAGTGGACCATGAAGTGAAATGGATGAAGTGTGGACGAATGAATGGAATAAGATATGATATGAATGAATGGAATGAAATGAATGAAGTATGGAATGAAATGAAGTGAAATGAGATGGATCATAAGTGAAATGGATCTGCACTTATGATTTTGTAACAGCTGCTTGCAAAAAAAAAAAAAAATGGAAAAGTTAGAGTGTCAGAAAGATTCTGATTTTCACTCTATATTTTATATATAAACATTCCAATCAGTGATTGGTTTTCATGTCTATACTTTTTTTTTTTTTTTTTTTTTCAATATGTCTGACTTCAGAAAATTCAATTAAGTTGATGAAGAAGAAAGATTCTTCTTCATTAACTTCACATCACTGTTTTTCTAGAACTTCTTAACAAATTCTTCTCTTGAGAGTGGTTTCTGATACAGCTTCAATCTATGACCATTCACAAGAAAAGTAACCTCTTCTTCATCTATTGTCCTGATTTTTATTGCTCCATTGTCAAAAATTCTCACAATTTCATATGGCCCAAGCCAATGTGTTTGAAATTTACCTTGAAAATCCTTGAACTTTGAATCAAACAAGAGAGCCCAGTCACCTTCTTTGAACTTCTTTTCCTTGATGTACTTGTCATGCCATCTAGCCCTCTACTGTTGGACTATACTGGTTTTCTGAACTGCATCTTGTCTGATCTCATCCAATTCATTAATCTGCTCCAATCTGTGTTTTTGTGTCTCTGATAGATCAAGTCCTAGCTGAACTGCCATTTTGAAAGTTTGAATCTGGAACTCTATGGGAAACAAAACTTGCTTTCCATAAACAAGTTCATAAGGAGTATGGCCTTTTGTGCTTCTCCATGTAGTTCTATAGGCCCACAAGGCTTCAAGAATCCTATCTACCCAATCTTTTCTATGTAAATGGACAGTCTTTGTTAGGATCCCTTGAATAACCTTATTAGTAGATTCCACTTGACCATTTGCTTGTGGATGATAGGGAGTACATTTTTTGTGTCTGATTTTGTACCTCTCCATCATTTGTTCCACTAGCCTTGATGTGAATTGAGCTCCTTGATCTGTAACAATTTCCCTTGGGACACCAAAACGAGTAAAAATATCCTCAAAAAGAAAATTAACTACAGATGCTTCATTAGCAAAAAGTAATGGCTTGGCCTCTACCCATTTGGTAACATAATCAATGCAAACTAATATATATTTCTTTTGTCTTGATGGAGGACTAATAGGTCCTACAAAATCCAAAGCCCATTTTTCAAAAGGTTCAATATGTACTTGAGGTTGTAATGGCATCTCACCTGAAGGAGAAGGTTTCCCTACCCTTTGGCAACTGTCACACCTTTTGACATACTCTTTAGCATCTTTAAACAAGGATGACCAATAATATCCTAAATGAAGGATCTTATAGGCTGTCCTCTTATCAGCAAAGTGTCCGCCACAAGGTTCATCTTGACATGCTTTGAGAATCTCAGGCATCTCATCTTCCCGAACACATCTCCTAATGATAAAATCTGGACCTGTCCTGTACAACTCATTAGCAACCCATGAATATTTTGCACTGTCATAAATGATTTTTCTTTTCTCTCTTGCATTCATTATTGAAGGAAATTTCCCTAAAACTAAATAATTAGCAATGTCAGCAAACCAAGGAGTCTGAGTAGAAATTGCAAAAAGATATTCATCAGGAAATTGATCTTCAACTGGAGTGTCATCTTCGATGTTTTGGAGTCTAGATAGGAAATCAACTACTGTGTTTTGTTTTCCAGGCCTATCTAGAATGGTAATGTTGAATTCTTATAAAAGCAATAACCATCTTATGACTCTGCCATTAGCAATTGATTTGTTCATTAAATATCTAATTGCAGAATGATCTGTGTGAACAAAAGTTTCATAGCCTGTTATATAGTGTCTAAATTTGTTTATGGCATGAACAACAGCTAAAAACTCTTTTTCAGTTACGGTATAGTTTAACTCTGCAGGAGTCAAATTTTTACTGGTATAGTAGATGGCATAAGGAATTAGGTATTTTTGTCCCAATACTGCTCCTAGAGCTGTATCTGAGGCATCTGTTGAAATATGAAAAGGTAACTTCCAGTTAGGTCCCCTTAAAATAGGTGCTTCAGAAATTTTTGTTTTCAGGGTCTCAAAAGCTAACTGGCAATTAGAATTCCATTTGAATTCACAGTCTTTTGTAAGCAATTTAAAGAGCAGAGATGCTATCTTGGTGAAGTTTTCTATAAACCTCCGATAATATCTTGTAAATCCTAGAAAACTCCTAACATCTTTTTGACAACTTGGAATAGATAAGTTAGAGATGAATTCAACTTTTGACTCATCAACTCTAATCCCATCCCCTAAAATGTGATGCCCCAAAACAATACCTTCAGTAAACATCATGAAACATTTCTCATGACTAAGTGAAATATTTGCTTCTTGACATCTCTTTAAAACTTTTTCCAAGTTTGCTAAATCTTCTTCAAATGTGTTTCCATAAACTGTGAAATCATCCATATATACCTCTACACAATCATGTATTAGATCTGAAAAAATTTCTAATACTGCCTTTTGAAATGTTGTAGGTGCATTGCATAATCCAAATGGTAATACTCGGTAAGCATAAGTACCCCAAGGACAAGTAAATGTGGTTTTTTCTTGGTCCTCAAGTGCTACTTGAATTTGATTATAACCACTAAACCCATCTAGAAATGAGAAGTACTTTTTGCCAGCTAATGTATCTAACACTTGATCTATGAAAGGTAAGGGAAAATGATCTTTAAGAGTAGCTTTGTTTAATTCTCGGTAGTCAATACATACCCTCCATTTATCATTTTTCTTTGGCACAATTACCAAAGGAGAAACCCACTGACTATCTGAAATAGGATAGATAAAGTTGACATTCAACAATTTCTGCAATTCTTCTTTAACAATCTCCCTAAGATTTGGATTCATCCTTCTTTGAGGTTGTTTGATTGGTTTACAATTTTCCTCTATGTAGATGTGATGAGTGCAAGTCTTAGGGCTTATCCCTTTCATATCAGTGTACTCCCATGCATATGTAGAAGAATGTCTCTGTAAGATCTTGACTAGCTCTTCTTGTTGAGATTTTTCTAGGTTCTTGTTTATGTTTAAAGTTTTGCCTAGAAATATATCAATTGTAGAGCTGCCAAATTTATCCATGGAATAGAGAGACATTTGCCTTGATGACAAAAACTCAATGTTGGATTCTTCTTGAAATTTTTCATGTTTATGTTCCGAAGAGGATTCAAAGTTTTCTAAAGTATTCATAATTTGACTATCTTCACTAATTTCTGAAATTGTGAAGAGAGGTTGTAAGTCTTCTTCATCCTCTATCCATTGAGTATCATCTAAATCTGTAATTGTCCTTGCTGGAGGATACAAAGTGAATTTCTTAGTTGAACTACCATCAGAGATGTACATATCACCGGATCCACAACTAATGAAAGCATCAGCTGCAGCTAACCAAGGTCTTCCTAATATAATAGGATGTCCTCCTAGATTATTCTTAGGAGTTAGGATCATGAAATCCACAGGGTAATCCCAAGAATCTAGGGACACTAGAATATCTTCTATTACCCCATCAGGTTTGATCACAGATCTGTCTGCCAATTGTAATAATGTGGGTGTAAAGAGAATATTAGGAAGTTTCAGTTTATCCATGATTTGTCTACTCATGATATTGATTGCTGCTCCTAAATCAATGAGTGTGTTTTGGATCTCAATTCCATTGATGTGAATTTTGACAACTGGATTTCCTGGGTCTAGATACTTTGGAATAGCAATCTTACCCATCATAATGTCTGCTATTTTTCCTTCGAGTTGAATTTTCTTTGTCTCTCTTATTCTTTTTCTTGTTTTCTTCATGCTCAACTCCTTTATTGTCTTTGCTAAAATTGGGATTTCCTTGATGGCTTGTAATAATGGAATCTTAATGCAAACATTTCTTAGCTCATCTATGAAATCATAATTAGGCACCATAATTTGTTTTTCTACACCTCTATCAATTTTTAATCTTTCTGGAAAGGGAGGTGTAGGAGTGGATGTTGATGGCTGCTCTAATACAGGAATTGAAATTATTGGTTCTTTTTGTTTTGATTTTTCAATGTTTGGGTCCTGAAAAGATGTGTCTTCTTCAAGACTTTTATTTTCTCGTAGAGAATCTTCCATAGAGTTGTCTTGTTCTTGTATGATCACAGAAGTTTTCCTCTTTTCAAGTATTCTTCCAGACCTAAGTTGAACATCACTAAGGTCTAGAAGAGTAATTAAATAAGTTGGAAACTGTTGGCCTTCTATCATATATGTATTCTGAGGATTTTTATTGTTGGGGTTTGGTATGGGTTGAGAAGGCAACTGATTTGATTTCTGAGGAAATGGTAATGGAAGTGGTTGATTTTATTGTTGTGGATTTTGAGGATTTTGTTGCTGAGGAAAATGTGGATATGGTGGATAGGATGGTGGATACTGATAGTACTGAGAGTATCTTCCATAGGGATTTTGTGCCCCTTGTGCCCAAGCTTGATATTGATTTTGAAATTGGGGCCAAGGCTGCTGCTAAGAATTCCAATTTCGTGGAGGTTGATTATACAATTGATCATGAAATCCTTGTGTTTGAGGTCCTTGCCAAGGCCTTCTAGAGACAAAATTGAGAGATTCTGTGGAACTTGTAGGAGTTTCCACTTGAAAGACAACTTTAAGACCAGGAAATGAAGGACAACTCTTGGTCTCATGTTTTTATGAACAAATGACACAGGTCTCTACAACTTTTGCATCCAAAGGACACTCTCTCAAGGCATGCTTCTTTCTACATCTGGGACAAAAGATTGCTAAAGCATCAGATTCAGATTTTTGTTTGTTTTGTAACTTAAGGTTGTCTATTTTTTCACTAAGACTCCCTAAGATGTCGGATTTGAATTCATCAAGCATATGCCCTATCTCTGCCCTACTTACTGTCCCAGAAGCAGACTTACTTACCCTTGCAAGAGCAGGGTCTCTTGTGCCTTTTACAGTTTTGGATTTCCCTCTTGAAATGTTGATACATAAATCAGATATTTCAGGTAATGTGAGCTGAGATATATCCCCTTTTCCCATCATGTTAAGGATATCCAACCATTCATCCCTAATTGTTTTCAACAAGAGAGCTTTTAAGGTGTCTTGATCTAAGTTTTCTATTTTTGCTCTTTTGATGTTGTAATGAAATCTCTCCAACAAATCTTCCAAATTTTCATCTTCGTTTTGTATCATCTTAAACACTTCCTCCTTATGATTTATTGGCATACAATAATCCAAATACCTGTCTAGAAATTCTTGTTTCATGTCTTCCCATGTCCTAATAGAACTGTTGATCAAACTCATAAACCACTTCAATGCTGCTCCTTTCAATGTTGAAGGAAATAATTTAAGGAAATAATTTAAGTTTCTACATAGGACTTCAAATTCAAATAGGAAGGTTTCAGGATCTTCAGTTTTAAGTCCATAGAAGTTTGGAAGGACAGAGGGTGAAATGTTTTTCATGGTTGTATTGGTTTCTTCATCTACTATAGGAAACCCAAAAGCGCTTCCCATCTCTCTTCTACTTCTTCCTCTACCTCCTTCTCCTCTACCTCTACCTCTACCCTCTCCAAATAATGTGTGTTCTCCATTAAAGACTCCTCCTCCCCCTTCTTCTGCCATAGTTGATTCTTTTGTGGAAGTGAAAAAATTTGTGTCTCTAGCAGGGGTCCTTGAATCCTCTTCTAAGGCAGGTTTAGTGGATGAAATGGAAGGTCTTTCTAATGTAATATCTGATCTTAAGTCCTCTGGGAGTCTAGGATTAGTAAGGGATGGAATGTGGGTCTGATTTGGAGGTGTACTGGCTCTTGGTCTAGGTGAAACAAGTGGTATTCTAGGGATCAAGCTTCTGCTTCTGCTTCTTATGAATCTACCCCTTGAGTCTCTCTTTCTACGCATATCATTTTTTTTGGGAGTTGAGAAACAAGGCTACCTAGTTCCACTTCCCTGGCAACAGCGCCAAAATGTTTGTGCTCAACCTAGTGTTCCTAAATTGAGTTCATTAATTGTCAACCAGGGTTGGTAATCTGCTAAAGTGTGGTGCACTATATGTGCCTAAGTATTTGTTTCTCACTACGTTGTGTCTAGTTTTTTATGATGTTTTTGGTTTTTTATGGTTTTATGTTCACAAGGGAAAGAACTGAATGCTGGTGAAAAGAAGCTACTGGTTAAAAATAGAGTGAAGCCTAAATTATGGATGGCAAATGACAAATGCAAATACTGAAACAGAACAAAGCGTAAACTATGGCTAGCAAACAACAAATGCAAAGCTTGATAATGACTTCAAGGAAATAAATCACAACATGAGCTTAAACTTTATCCATTTCATTCATTAAATATGTGTTGGAAGAGCTTGGGAAATGGACAAGTTAAGTGTAAATGAAGTTCTCCTAACTAAACAATCAACAATCAACTTACAATGTTACAAAATCTCATCCATGATTAAAGGTTTATTGGAATATATTTGGAAAAGAACATTTGTAGCATAATAATATTTCTACTCTAAACTAGCGTCTAATTCTGTTCTGCAACTCAATTTAACACCACTAGGCCTCACTCAGAAGTTATAGATTTCCTTTTTAGAATGGTCTTTGAGAAAAGGCTTGTTTGTGAAATGGTAAAAAGGTTGCAAAATACTCTAGGTCTTAGACTGATACTAACTTCTGTCCAAATGATTATGTATTAATATGAGGTTGGAACAAAAGAAGTTTCGTAAATAATGAAGACCGTGGTATTTAAATTTAACAAATAATATAATTTAAAAATGCAATGGATGACAACTAAACTGGAGTGCTAATACAGTGAGCTAAGACTAAACTAGAGTGCCACTAGTCTATTTGAAGTACAGTGAACAATGTTAAACTGAAAAGCCATTATCAAACTGGAAATGAAATGACAGAGCTGAACCAAATGCATTCTACCTCTGGAGTGCTATAACTAAATTAACATGCAACTAACCTAAGGAATTCTACAGCCCATCTCGTTCAATATGAATGATATTTTGGAAGAGTTTGTGAGAACAAGTATGGTTGTATTATTCAATGCAATTGAACATAAACATAAGACTGAAAGCAAATACAACTAGAAACTAAGACACCACAGCTGTTTCTTATTCGTTGTTCATGATATTTTGGAAGAGTTTGTAAGAGTAAGACCAGCTGTGACACTTAGTGTAAACAAGCAACTAAAACCTACAATACCACAGTTATTCCTTATTCATCATAATGATATTTTGGAAGAGCTTATTAGAGTAAGTCCAACTGTGATAATTAACGAAAGAAAATGCAATTAAAACCTACAATACCACAGTTATGCCTTATTCATCATAATGATATTTTGGAAGAGCTTATTAGAGTAAGTCCAACTATGATAATTAACGAAAGAAAATGCAATTAAAACCTACAATACCACAACTATGCCTTATTCATCGTAATGATATTTTGGAAGAGCTTATTAGAGTAAGTCTAGCTGTGATAATTAATGTAAACAAGTATGAACATAAACTTCAGAAACTTGCCTAAAGTAGAAATAAAAACGAGACTAAAATACTTATCTATTGTATAAACAAGGCTGCTCAGGAGGCAGGGGCCCTCTACCACCAAAGTAGCACAAAATTTACTTCAAGATCGACTTCAACGCTTTCAAGGAAATGCTGCTTCTTTCATTAAAGAGAGATTACATCAAAACAGAGTGTTTTCGGACTTTAGAAATCTAGCATTCAACCATAAAATCTAACCAAAATCTAACCTCGTCCCTCAGTTTCCTGAGCTACATTTATAGCAAATTTACATAACAGAATCTGAGATAATCCAGGGATAATTGTCTTTCCATATTAAAATCAAACTAGAACTCTAAAGGTGGCATCGTAATATGACTAAGGACATCTGGACTGTCCTTGTCCTATTAGGAGTCTATCTCCTAGTTTGAGTTCCCACGTGCATAACCACGTACAAAATTCCGTTCAATCTTCATGGAGAGCAACAAATACTGAGGGCATGATCTGGAATACGACCATGTGTGGTTTTCTCTGAGAGGACACCTGGAACCTGCTTAGACATGAAGACAGTTGCAGAATTGGCAACTAGCTACAGAATGTCTGCATTCTGTAGCTAGTCCTAGTTCAAAAAGCATTACAATGACGAAATCATAAAAACATAGCAAGTTAGTCATAATATTCATTCTTAAAGAAATTTTAACTAATTTCATTGATCATTTGAGCCTGGTATTAATAATGGACAAAATAAATGGAGTGGAATGTGGTAGAAGAAAGAACATTCTTGGAGCTCAACAAGGAGCTTGGTAAACTTGAAACACAACAGAAGTGCTGAAAAGGTATGGTGGATTTGTGATGAAACATTTCTCAATATAGATAGGCACTAGATCAAGCACTTGACCTACTGCTGAATATGCTGACCCAATCGATCCAACCTCATAAATTGGTTCTGCACTTGTTCCCCATGTCTTCAAACAACTCAGAACATGTTTTAATTTTATTTGATGAATTAAGGCATAAAGGTAAAGACTCAAACTAGATCAATTCTTCCTTCATTTTAAACTTTGCCTCTCTATTCAGCAGGTTCACTTCCACATCAAATGCAACATTTTACATTTCTTCAAGGGTTGCAGTGTCCCTTTCTCTTACTTGGAATTCCTTCCCCGGATTAAAGGCATTTGGGTTGTGCAAGAGAGCTACTCCTGGGGGTGGCTTTATATCAGCGAGCATTGAATGATACTCCTTATTGAACCTGGCTGAAAAATATTGTATTGTCTCCCCTGGATGTCTTTTTAAATGTTCATACTCTTTTATGATAAGAAATACATTTCCCATGATTACCCATCGACCTAGGAAAACTTGCATGAATTGATAAAAATTTCTCATGCTAGCAGTTGGAAGATTCTCAAACCAAATTTTAACTTTACCTTGCCATGGTAGGAAAAACCTCCATATACATACATCATCTCCTTCCTTTACTGACAACTACAATACATTGATTAAAGGATCATGGTAAACATTCAACATAAGATATTCTGGAAGATTTGTAATAGGAAAACAAACCTCATTCCAAACTGTTTCTTTCCTTGTGTGTTGAAACTAATTCTCTTCAAACAGCAAGGGAACAAATTGTTTTTCCTCACTATCCACAACAGTCAAGTGATTTGAGTGTTCTTTATCATTCTGTTTGTCACACAGAAGCTTGCAAGGGAGCTATAAACTCTCATTAATTTGGGTGAAGGAAAATGATTTGTAACAATCAGTTGTACTACTGAAAGAGAATTTGAGATATGGTCTTCATCTTTCAAATCTGATTGGTCTTTAATCTCTGAAGGAAACACTACATGCTAAGGATATTCTTGGGGATCTGGACAATTAAGCTCTGTTGCACCTGTTTCTCAATCACTAGACTGTTGTTTATTTTTAGTGTTGTCCTCTAGGAAACACTCCAGCTCTTCCTCTTATTCATGGAGGGTAAGCTCACCTCCCCCTTCTTCAAAATAGGCTAGGAACTAGTTTTCTACATGTGGTCCAAAAACCACCATGGGTCGTTCTTCTTGGAGATTGAGGTTATCAGGTGGAGGGCTTACACCATGGGGCTGCATAAATCAGGACACTTGAGATTTGTATGAAGGTTGTTTCAAGAGCTCAATCCGAGGAACCAGGATCTTGAATTTCTCTAACTCCTTCTGGGGGTTAAAAGCTGTGAGCAATTTTTCTGTAATAGCTTCTTTGGACTGTTCTTTAGGATGGTCGGGCGGGTTCAAAGTTATAGATGGGGACTTCTCATTTCTAGGAGGATCAACTTCTTTCTTTGTGGAAGTGGATGTAGTGGCCTTATGAGGGGATGACTCTTAATATTGCTTCTTTCCTTTATTGGAAAGACTAGGAGGGCTTTGTTCCCTTGGTATCAACTCTTCATTTTATTCTTGCACTTGATTTCTCTTTCTAGAGGACCTGAGGTCATACTTCTTGTGGAGTTGAGCTTGCATGAAATCCACGAACTGTCTGCAGTAATGGTCGATATCTTGATCCTTTGGAGGAACTCCCTTTCAGGATGAGTTGACCCTCCTTGTCATCAGAGTAAGCAAAGAATTGATTTTCTTGGTTTTCTGTGACTTCCTCGGCCTATCCCCCCACTTTTGTCTCCAAGTATAGAGGAGGGTGAATGTGGTCTTGTTATTCCTTCCTCTCCCATTGCAACAGCTGCAGAGGAGGATTTCGATACTGAGGATTAAACCCTCGGTTAGGAATCATTTGGTTGGGACAAGGAGGGGAATTATTGGCCTCCAATTCAAGCTTAATCAACTTATTTGAAATGTTCTTGATCATCTTATTCATTTCTTCCATTCTATACTCTTGTGATTCCCTCTCTTGATTTGAAGTAGAAGCCTGCTCCCTGTTCTTTCTTTTGGCTTCATGTTTTGTCTTCCCCTAGAATTTAATAGTAGAAACAATGTTTGCTTCTACCTCCAACGCATCAGTCTAGATCTGATCCAAAGATGTGGATTTTATTTCTCTTAGGGTGAACCCGAACTCTGGTTCGAAAGCTCCTGTGAAGACCAACTTAGCAGCTGCTCAGGGAGGCTTTATTTTAGGAGAAATATTATCATAGAGCTTATTGAACCTATTTATGAATTTTTTAAAATCCTCATTGTGTCTCTTCTTTAGAGCATTGAACTTGGTGAGAACGTATCCATGGTCCCTCCTTTCTCCCAATTTTAATGTGAAGAAATTTTCTATTTCTTCCCAAGTGTGGGCTGTGTTGCCGGCTAGAGACTTGAACCACTTCCGAGCTTCTCTATCCAAGAATTGGAAAAAAAGCCTTAACACCACATCTAAGTGCTCTAAATTCATATTCTCAGCAAAGGCACAAAATTTTTCCATATGTCTCTGCATCAGAGTATTATCTTCCCCTGTAAATAGCGGGAACAACTCTAAATAGTCTTCCGACATATCATTTAGAGGTTGAGGAAGGGCCAAGGGGGGCATAATTTCTCAAAAGGAAACCTGAAACAACCATCTAATTTAGAGGTGGGGATAGATGGTGGATTTGAATCTGGTGTGAGGCCTAGTGAAAGCCTGAATTACTTTTGATTAGGACTATTTTATAGTGGAGTCGCCAAGGTGAGGAAAACAAAACTCCCAACCCTTCCTGCTCACCTATATGAAGGGTGGAATTTATGTCATCTCCTAGGGAAACTTTTTCTTCGTTCATATCCCCGACAAAGGCACCAAAAATATGTTGTAGCTCCTAGGTACATCCTTGAGTTGCAAAATGGCAATGCCTAGGAAATATTAAAAATCAGAGGTTAAATGTAGACAATTTCTAGGGTGACTTTGACAGAATATGGATTAAGAGAGTAATGGTTGTGGTGGTTCAAAAATGATGAAGACTTTGGAGTATGATTCATGTGAATTACCCTATACTTTGAGAGGGCTCAGGAAGCTATATGACTCGGTGGCTTTCCAGATGATCCAAGTATGAAACAATGAGCAGAGGCTTTCAAAATATGCAGAGGTGTTGAGAAGGAGCAAAGGAGGAGGAGGAACCCATGAGAGAGAGGCTTAAAATTATTAAGAATCTGTCTCCCATGGACTCAGAAGAAGCAGATGCAAGTGAAATATGACCAAAAATAGAGATTCTTGGAGCGTGAATTAAGAGAGCACAACAAATTTAACACATGAGAATTATAGATACACAAATTCATAGATAAAAATGCTTACGACCGACAGTTACATTACATGATTCATCAAAGCAACAGAACATGAAGGATCATTATACATAAACAGGATATTACTAATAAACAAAAGAATACAGATACATACTACTCATTTCTCCATCTAGAATCCAAATAAAAAACGTTGTATATCATATTATGTTCAAAACAAATCTCCCAAATATGTGTCTCGGAGCATAAAGAGCAGAGTCATACAAAACTACAACAAAATTTCTCCAAAATTTGGAACCCTTCTTTCATCTCTGAACCCCCTACATATAGAGTTCTGCTGAGGGTTTTCAATCAAATATACTTTCATGATCGATCCACACATGTGAAAATTAAAAATATCCTAACCAACTACCAGTGTGTGCATCAAGAAATCACTCCTACAAACATAAAATAAAAATAAAATCGGGTGAAATCGAGATTTCACCAGCAAAACATCATAATCAAACAGTAAAAGAGAAAACATAGTTGCCCACGGAGGTCGGGTCCTGGAATCTTCAAAATGGGGCGGTGAGGAGTTGTCATGAACAAGTGGGCAATCTAGCTTCCACTCCTTGATTCCTCCTACTGTCGGAAGCCTCCACTCCCTTTTTCTCATGATTTCCACCAATTGTTACGAAACGGACAGTTGTGTTGCGCATGCCTGGCTCTTTAGTGGGGATTTCCTGGACCAACTGAATACCCCATAGCAGTGCTTGTTCTGCCAAAAACCCATGCTGTGCTTAGCTTGCAAAACCAAAGATCGGGCTTCAAAAGGGGGTATGTGACATTCAAACTCAACAAGACGGTTTAACACTAAAAAGGGTAGTACAAAAGATGTGGAAGGGCTATTGATGATGTGGCAGGAAGGGGGGGCCCAAACTGATATCGCAAATTGCAATCGAGGGTCGGGGAGATTTATTATGAGCAACGGGTTTTAAATGATATTACTTGTGAAGGGCGATGCGCGATGAACGACAGGTGATGTGGCATGACAGAGGTTGGGCCCATCATTATATCACATATCGCAATCGAGATTTTTTATTATGAGGAAGCGAGAGTAAATATTATGGTTAGCGAAGTGTGATGTGTGATGGCGGAAAGACGACGTGGCCCAAGCTCATATCACACACTGTAATCATAGATTTTGTTATGGGAAATCAGAGGGTAAATTTTATACTCTGCAAGGAGCGAAGTGTGATTGCGATGAGTGGAAGATGATGTGGAATGACGGAGGTGGGGCCCAACTTATACCGCAAAACTCAATTGGAGCTTTTGTTATGGGAGAGCGAAGGGTAAATGTTATACTATGCGAGGAGTGAAGTGCGATTGTGGTGAGTGGAAGATGACATGGCATGATGGAGGTGGGGCCCAACTTATATCACAAATCACAATCGGAGCTTTTGTTATGGGAAAGAGGAGGGTAAATGTTATACTTTGCATGGAGCGAAGTGCGATGGGAGGAAAGGTTGGCGATGCAAAAAGGTAAGGGATAAGAGCTATTTCTTATTTTGACTGCGGGGGTGTCTGCCCAACCCGCACTTGGAGTGTTTGGCTTTCACTTCAGCCATTCTCGCCCTTCGTTTGCTTAGCTTCCCATGTTTTCTTATCCATTCAGAAAAAAACCACAAGCCAACACCCACCTTGAGAACAAAAATTAAAAAATAGAGGCTCATTCTATAGCCTAGTATGAGGGGATGTGTGAGTCTATTCCTCCATCCCCTTTGAAACCAAAAATAAAAAATAAAAATTATGTTGTAAATAGAAAAATAATGTTGAACATAACAAAAAAAAATTAAATATGTTTTAAAGTAATTATAATTAAAAAAAATGTGTGAGTAAAATGTTTAAATCTTATACTTCTCAAAAATAGTTCAACAAGAGATTTAAATAAACTAGGTGAAGATTTATGTTAACTAATATATATCTGATATCATTTTTTGGGATTCAATTGCGTCAAGTAAGTCATCCAACTATGACCATTTCCATGAGAGGTATTCATAACTGAATAATTTCTCATGATTTTTTAATAGTCCACTTAACACTCATTGCATCGGGTGATGCTCACATGGGTGAAGAAGTGGGATTGAAACTAGTGAAATGAATCTCATAGCGTCAATCATCACTTTCGGGGCTTGCACCCAGTAACCAGGACTTCCCCGGAGGTAACCCATCTCAGATCACCTCTGGCTCAAACGTGCTTAACTATGGATTTTTCCCCACAATCAAGCCCACTTAGCTTTCTACCCCATTCGCAAAACCTTAGAAAGTATTGTGCCTCATAAACCATTCATGTAGAGCTCCCTTTACTCTTTTTTATTTAAGTATTGAGGGGTTTCTGCAGTGCATGATTATATTATATATCATTTTTTTGGGATTCAACTGTGTTAAGTAAGTCATTCAACTATGACCATTTCCATGAGAGGTAGTCGTAACTCACAAATTTCTCGTGATTTTTGAATAGTCCACTTAGCACTCATTAGATTGGATGTTGCTCACAGGGGTGAAGAAGTGGGATTTAAACTAGTTAAATGAATCTCATAGCATCAATCATCACTTCCGGGTTTGCACCTGGTAACCAGGACTTCCCGGGAAGTCACCAATCCCAGATCGCTTATGTCTCAAGCGCGCTTAACAATGAATTTTTCCCCACAATCAAGCCCACTTAGCAAAACCTTACCAAGTATTGTGCCTCATGAACCATTCAAGTAGAGCTCCCTTTACTCTTTTTTCTTTAAGTATTGAGAGGTTGCTATAGTGCATTATATTAGATATCATTTTTTTGGGATTCAACTGTGTTAAGTAAGTCATTCAACTATGACCATTTCCATGAGAGGTATTCGTATCTGAATAATTTTTCATGATTTTTGAATAGTCCACTTAGCACTCATTGCATCACCAACTCAGCTTGCTACCCCATTTGCAAAACCTTAGCAAGTATTGTGTCTCATGAACCATTTAAGTAGAGCTCCTTTACTCTTGTATTTAAGTATTGAGGGGTTTCTTCAGTGCATTATATTATATATCATTTTTTTGGGATTCAACTATGTCAAGTAAGTCATTCAACTATGACCATTTCCATGAGAGGTATTCACAACTGACTAATTTCTCATGATTTTTGAATAGTCCACTTAGCAAGCATTACATCGGGTGATTCTCACAGGGGTGAGTAAGTGGGATTGAAACTAGTGAAATGAATCACATATCATCAATCATCACTTTCGTGGCTTGCACCTATTTATAACCAGGACTTCCTGAGAGGTCACCCATCCTAAAATGCCTCTAGCTCAAGCGCGCTTAACTATGGAGTTTTCCCTACAATCTAGCCCACTTAGCTTGCTACCCCATTAACAAAACCTTATCAAGTATTGTGCCTCATGAACACTTCAAGTCACCAATCCCAGATCGCTTATGTCTCAAGCGTGCTTAACAGTGAATTTTTCCCCACAATCAAGCCCACTTAGCAAAACCTTACCAAGTATTGTGCCTCATGAACCATTCAAGTAGAGCTCCCTTTACTCTTTTTTCTTTAAGTATTGAGGGGTTTCTATAGTGCATTATATTAGATATCATTTTTTTGGGATTCAACTGTGTTAAGTAAGTCATTCAACTATGACCATTTCCATGAGAGGTATTTGTATCTGAATAATTTTTCATGATTTTTGAATAGTCCACTTAGCACTCATTGCATCACCAACTCAGCTTGCTACCCCATTTGCAAAACCTTATCAAGTATTGTGCCTATTGTATTTAAGTATTGAGGGGTTTCTGCAGTGCATTATATTAGATATCATTTTTTGGGGATTCAACTGTGTTAAGTAAGTCATTCAACTATGACCATTTCCATGAGAGGTATTCGTATCTCACTAATTTCTCAAGATTTTTGAATAGTCCACTTAACACTCATTGCATCGGGTGATGCTCACAGGGGTGAACAAGTGGGATTGAAACTAGTGAAATGAATCAAATAGCATCAATCATCACTTCCGGAGCTTAAATACAGTAACCATAACTTCCCGAGAGTTTACCCATCCTAGAATGCCTCTGGTTCAAGCACACTTAACTGTGGAGTTTTCCCCACAATCAAGCCCACTTAGCTTGCTACCCCATTAGCAAAACCTTATCAAGTATTATGCCTCATGAACACTTCAAGTAGATCTCCCTTTACTATACTTGAATGGTTCATGAGGCACAATACTTGCTAAGGTTTTGCAAATGGACTAGCAATCTAAGTGGGCTTGATTGTGGGGGAAAGCTCCACAGTTAAGTGTGCTTGAGCCAAAGGTGATCTGGGATGGGTGACCTCCTAGGAAGCCCTGTTTACTACGTGCAAGCCCCAGAAGTGATGATTGACGCTATGTGATTCATTTCACTAGTTTCAATCCCACTTCTTCATCCCTATGAGAATCACTTGATGTAATGAGTGCTAAGTGGACTATTCAAAAATCATGAGAAATTAGTCAGCGACGAGTACCTCTCATGGAAATGATCATAGTTGAATGACTTACTTAACGCAGTTGAATCCCAAAAAATGATATCTAATATAATGCACTACAGAAACCCCTCAATACTTAATATATATCTATATATAGAAACAAATTTGTTAAAATAAAATATTTTAATGTTGTATACAAAAAAATATTTTAATATCAATTAATATTTACATATACTTGAAAATATATTAATAATAAAAAAAATATTTTAATTTGTACTTGTTAGGTAAAATATTTTAATTTCAATTATGTATATATTATATATAATTTTTATAAAATTATGCACATATCATGAAAAAATTATTCCTATACATATTTTATTTTGCATTAAAAAATATAATTTAAATAATGAAAAATAACACAATTTATTTTTCACTTTAAAGAAATTTGCACATGAAGAAATTGACCCCCCTCGGCTCATGTTAGACCTGTACTGAAGATGGATCTATGTTGATTGATAGGAATAAAATTATTATATAATAAATCAAATAGGATTTATTTATTATATTTATTATTTTTTAATTGAATTAACACTATGTTTTTTAATTATTATTTTAAATTTAAATTTAATTTATAAAGGCTTAAAAGTAACCATGTTAAATTGGAAAACAATATATTGCCAACCATATGATTTTTTTGGTGCAATCAAAATAATACACATGATCTATTCTAAAAAAACCTAAGTGGAAAAGAGATTTCCAATGTAAACCCACAAATGCTCTAGCCCCAACCAAGTGATTCCTTTGGTGCAATAAAAATAATGCACATGATCTATTTTAAAATCCTTAATTGAAAAATAAAGGACCAAAAATAAATTTATAATTATCTTGAGGCTCATAAATGATAGAAACCTAGGTATCTTAAGGCTCAGAGATGGGTTTCCATCTTAAACCATCCAACTATAGAATTATTGATTGGACGTGACTGATCACAAAGATTGACAAGAGACTTAAAACTTGCCACCACATATGGCTCTCTCAGGTTGGTCGCCTTGTACTCATAAAATATGTTTTGGAGGAAATCTCGGTATACTGGATGTCCTTGGCTTGGGTCGCCAAGGGCATTCTAACTAGGATTCAAAATTTTTTATGTAGATTCCTTTGGAATGGCACTAAGGATGGACATAAATTTTCTTGGGCTAGATGGAATAGTATTGCACTCCCTATGAAGTGGGGCGGATGGGGTATCAAGGACCTTCCTTCTTTCTCCATGGTGTTGGCTACAAATTTGGGATGGAAGATCCTCACAGGTGATAGCCTATGGACTAAGGCGTTCATCCAAAAATATATTCATCCAACGCAACCGATTGAGTGGATCAGATTTGGGAATTGGAATAGAAAAAATATATCAACCATATGGAGGGCCATATTGAATTCCATTGAATACATAAGAACTGGTTTTTCTTGGAATGTGGGTTCTAGCAGGCTTGCCCAAATTGGATGTGACACTTGGTTCAATCGTGGCAATGCACACCTTCTACCTTTGGAATTTATTCTCTCACTAAACAATGTTGGTTACCATACTCTTGATTAGGTTGCTGACCCAGCCAACTCGAATATCTTCTCTCAAGGATGGAAGAACTTCCATGATCTTCATATGCATAATCAATGGGAAGAAGAATGGACACATTTATATCTACACTGGCTGAAACTCATGTCTGAATAACTAATAGAGATGACGAGATCATCTGGAAAATCTCTAAACATGGAAAATACACCAAAAGGATGGATATCTGCATATATATGATCCCCATGAACAATTGGAACTGCGTTGGTGGTGGATCTCATTATGGAATTTGAAGTGTCCTGCTAAGGCCAAATGATTAATGTGGTGCATTCTTTCCAACAAGATCCCCATTGGTACCTACCTACAAAAGTGTTCATTCCTTGGTCCTTTTGGTTCACACTCTATAATGGGGAAATGGAGGAATCTGACCATATTTCCCTACATTGTTTTGTCACCCTATCCCTCTGGACCCATGTGTTGGTTGCCCTCAATCTCAACTTGATCTGGTCGGGTCCATCTATTTCACAAGCTTGGGAATCGTGGTGGCTCTCCTCCCACCCACACAAAATTCATAACATTCCCATCCTAATCGGCTGGGGCATTTGGATTTCTCGAAATCGCTATATATTCCATGATCTACACCCTACCTGGTCGGTCATATCTGCCCACATCACCACCTTATACCACTTGATCCTGGATGACCCTACACATCCTTCTCCTAGACTATCATTCCTTAAACCATTGATAAATCTTTTCCCTGGGCCTATTTTGATGGATCAACACAACATATTGGTTATGAAGGGGGGGGTGATCCTATAATTAACATATCAACACTTCTACAAGGTCAATATTGGCCTTGGTAGGGGTACAAACAGTTTTGTTGAACTATCTTGTCTTAGATATCTTCCATCCTTTGCACTCACAAAAGACTGCAATAGAGTTTAAATTTTCGACGACTCAAAGATCATCTTCGACTAGTTCAATCTACGTACAACATGTCATGTGCACACAATACGGAATATATTGGAAGAGGTTTACCAGCTGAAATCTCATTTTTACTATATCTCTTGTCATCATTTATACAAAGAAAGGAATCAAATTTTCGATTCACTTTCCAAGGAGGTAGCACACTTATTAAAGGAAAATGGGAGATATAGGAACAAAATGAACATAATCAATTCTTCCACAGGACATTTGAATATGCACCGACTCAGGGGGCGGAAGTCCCCTAACATCTGATGATTACTATAATTTCTAGTTATTATGGGACATCTATATATTTATCTTTTGCTAATGTACAACTCTATTTTCTACATATTTAATCAAAACTGTATATTTTTTGGAATAGTTACTGATATTTATTTTTTTAATGTGGCTTAAGTTGACATATCTGCATATGCCACATAGCATCTATAGCATGTAGTTTTCATATTATCAATGAAAGTTATGATTTTTCCTCAGGAAAAAAAGGCTCAGAAATGTAACATTCCTAGGTAAAAAGTTGTAAATATTTTGTTTTAGGCAAAAAATTTGGTAAAAATGTGTGACATGTGAAAGGAAACATAGATGATAAATATTGATTTATTTTATAAACAATATTAACTCTGGTCAACTAAAAAACCATGGGGAAAGAGTGTTAAATGCGAGTTTCACTTACAAACGGGGAAAGAGTGTTAAATGAAAGTTTCACTTCTAGACAGATAGAAAACAATTATTCCTCTCCCTAGAGATAAATAGTCTTAGTTGGGTACAAGAGAGACAAGAGGGGAGAGTGAAGAAAACTTGAGGCAATCTTGATGGCTTGGTACCTGATTGGAGGAGGACCAAGTGAGGATATGAAGTGGTAAGATTGTGAACCTGCAATAGGACATTGTTGTAGGTAGGCAGGATGCTACCAAGAAAAGGATTCTTGAGTTTATTGATGAGTGGAATCCAAAATGAGGCATATGTGCCCAGTTTAGCTTGAGACTAAACCTGGCGGGGTCAGAGCATGTCAAGGGTTGGACCTGTTATGGTCATTGTTCAGATAACTATCTGGAAGAGAAAATGGGGATGGGGGGAGGGGCATTCTGGAAATCGATATTGTACTCATTGGTTGGGTGGGGCACTCTCTTCCATGAAAACTTTATGGTTGGTTCCAACAATGAATAAGAGATAAGTATTAAATATGCTATATGTAATTCATTATTTTCTTATAAAATATGTGAAATATGTAAATGTTCTTGTTGATATTATGGAGTATATTCGTGAATGAATATTGTAGTATGGGTGTGAGTTGCAACTTGTACTTGGTAAGTTATAGTATAAAAATGGTGAAACATGTTAGTTTCTAGACCCAACTTATTAACTATCATCCCATAAAACAGTCCTTCAAGAAAAGAAACTAGAATGGAGGAGAAAACCCTGTTTCTAAAACATTCTAATTTTGAGAAGTGGTTTTCTTATATTTGAATTTGTAAAATCACTTCCCCTGACATTGAATCTATTGCAAAGTAATCACATTTAGATATTTGGAACCTCAATAATAATTACAATGGGAAAACAATTGAGATAAATTGAAGGGCGTAAGACTTATCTTAAGTAATAAAGGTAAATACTATAATTGGTAATATGAGAAATTGATAAATTATTTTTTTTGGATTATTTGACATGGGTTTCCACTATTGGAGAATAATATATTAGATGTTCCTTGCGACCAAGAGAAGTGAAAATAAATGGTATGTAGCCCATAAGTGCGTAAAACACCAAAATTATGCAACAATAACTGACAGTTGAAACTTTATAGAGTTGAGTGAAAAATTACACGATCGGGACCCATAGCTAGTTTTGTGAGTGAAAGCGACAGTATTTTTGGAAGAGGTATAACAAGTGAATATTAATATCTTGAGAAATAAAATTTAATATAACCATTCCATGGAATAACAGAAAGTATTCAAAATAGATTAAAGAACCTTTGGCATAACTATCAATCCTTGGGTAACGAAAGGAACAAGGTCGCATTTCCAATGTCTATCCATCATAATGGCAAGATGGAAAATAGTGGTTCGCTGAAATAACAATTCTTTCAAACAAATCATATATGATTCACAGAATTTACACAAATACACTCTTTTAATTAGTGTTGTAGAAGTTTTTTTTTTTTTCGAAGGAAAAAAACGCTGTTTTATATATTAAAATATGCAAAACAGTACATGATATACATAATGATACAGTGCATAGCAACACTGTACAAATAGTGTTGTAGAAGATACAAGAACAAGTTTATTAGCATTATAGAAAAAATAAATTCATTTGAGACAATGTGAAGCCGAAGAAAAATTGTTGACCAATATCAGTTCAAATCTGGTTAATAAAGGCTTTAAGAATGCAATCTCCAAGGGATATTTTAAAGACCCCTCAAATATACATAACAATTGGGTATACAGGCACCAAGACGGGCCACAACCATATTGTTTAAAAAATTTTGGAAACACCCGCTGATAAAGGAACATGAAAATTTACCAAGTATAAAATTACTAATTACCCTCGCTAATTATTTGTTTTAACT